>PVJO010018975.1:0-35357 GCA_004026905.1 Hystrix cristata | reverse complement strand
TGCTCCCTCCCTCCCTATTTACAGTAGGTTCATTTATCATTTTCCATATTTTCCCTTTCCCCTCTCTTTCCCCTGTTGCCTTTCTGCTTTTCCCCTTCTTTCCTTCTAGTACTCCTCTCCTCTGCACACCATCTTCCTTTTATATAATATCTATTACACCTCTTTGTCCTTATTTACAGTTATGGTTTCTCATATCAAAGAAATCTTTCTTTTTTATCTCATTTCCCTCTCCTCCCTTAAATCCTTCAAAAATCAAGACAAGGTCAGTATTTTAAAATTTCACCATCTTATTAATATGAGTTAAATATAAAAATCAGTGTATAAGTACTATTTACTTCCTTCCAGTTGTTAGAAACGTAAAGAAGAACAAAACACTGTCCACAGTCTCAAGCTGTTTGTTGTTTAAATAAGGAGACAAAATTGTAAATAAATTCAACATTATTTGCTTCCGGTCTTAAAATCTGAAGAAAGTTGTTGTTTTTTTCCGGGGGGGATTCAACAATGATAGTCATGGCTACAGCTATTTTTCCTATCATGGATGAGTGGACAATTACAGTACACTTAAGATTTAATCACTTTTTCCATTTGATAGCTATTTATCTCAGGCACTATGCCATGGATCGGATATAAAATGGTAAACAAAGTAGACATGGACTGTCCTTGCCTTCATGGCATTTATTTTGGGGTATGGAAGACATTAAATGAAAACAGCAAAATATATCATTGAGTGGGCTGGGGATTTAGCCCAGTGGTTAGAGTGCTTGCCTAGAGTTCCATCCCTAGCACCACCAGAAAAAAAAAAAATCACACACACACACACACACACACACACACACATATATATATATATAATTGAGCATCCTAGGAAAGTTTCTATGAAGGTGTGAAACTGAGGGATGGGATAGAGAATATCAGAAAAGCTAAAACTTTTTGGAGATGATCAGTCTTTGAGAAATTTATTTCAATCTGCAACATGAAGAATGTATAGAAAGGACCCAGTGGACCCCGGAGGAGAGCAGCAGTCTCCATGGAGAGAGGAGGATGTGTGGGTAAGGTGCTGGTGTAGCACAGAACTTTGTACATTCAAGAAGCTTCAGTGTTGAGTAAGGGGCTGAAGAGGGGGCTGGTGGTGAGGGAGATGGAAACACAGATCCTCACAGGCATGGGAAGTAGTGGGGGTTCTAAGTAGAGTGGAAAGTCACTGACAGTTTGAAGCAGGTAGATCTGTTTGGGTTTTAGTGCATAACTCTGTGTGTCTGAAGGGAACGTGCAGGCCTGCCAGTCAGTAGGTAATGGTCCTGTGGAGGAGTGAGCTGAGACAGAATGGAGAGCAGAGACACATATGAACACTTCTTGAGAAGTGATATTGACTATAATATTAGGGCTCTCATTTTTAGTTACCAGGACATTTGAGATACCATTTACTAAAAGTCATTTTTTATTTTTTTTTCTTTTCTTTTTTTGGTGCTGGGGATTGAACTCAGGCCCTTGTGCTTGCAAGGCAACCACTTAAACCACTGAGCTAAATCCCCAGCCCCTAAAAGTCATTTTTTAAACTAGTCCTATCCCTAAGGTCGGTAGTCTGGGCCAAGCTAAAGAAATATCAAAACAAATGCTCTCTACTGGATTTTCCTTTTGGTTTTGAATAAAGATCAGAAGCAGGAACTTCCTGTTGATTCTATGGCTCTTGGAGTGGAATCTAATCTTTCCCAAACTGATCCTTTCCTGCCACCACATTGTTTTACTCATAATTTCAGGCCGAGAGCCAGCTGGAGAAACAGATGCTGTCTGTTCTGAGAAGTTTCTGTTGTGGAACTTGACATTGCTGACACTCTGCATATTAGAGGGGTCTACTGTGCTCCCACCTGCAGGTCCCCTGTCCCCTATAAAAGTGTCTCCAAGCTTTTTCCAGAACTCTCTCCTTCACCTGTTGGCCAGTTTCTCTCTGACTAGCAGAGTAGATATGCAAACCCATGTTTCAGCACTATTCTGAACTTGTAACCAGACTTTGCTTGCACAAAGGACTGATAATCTTTTCCCATTTCACTGGTTCTGGAGATAAACACTTGTGGATTTATGTTGCTATGTCTGTGAAATTTTGATTTCATTTAAAAAATATATTATTGTGATTCCATTCTCTCAAATAGCATCCACTTCTTTTAGAAACTGTTCAGACTTTATAAAAGCATACAATTTTCAGAGAAATATTAGTATTTCTGGTATTATGACATTTTCAAATCTCTTTTATGTAAATCCTTACAGCTTATTTCAATAATACATACTCAGAAGTAGACATTATTATTATAATTGTTATATGAGATGAATGAGATTCAGAGGGACCATGTTAACTGTCCAGTGTTACACATCTTAAAAATAGTGTCTGTCCTCGGTCTCAAAGTCATGGAAAATCCATGAATTTATTTTTTTGTTACAGCAACTTATTTAATGTAAGGGTTGAAGAGGTTGTATTTCAAAATATTGCACTGTTTTATATTCAAATATAAACTTATGTTCCACTAAGGCCTGCAGAAGTATTTATAGCAAGCACTCTAATGGTTCTAGAGCAGGTCATTCAGAATATTGGAGACAAGTACTGTACTTAATGCCTATAAGTGTTACTTTCCTTTGCGACATAGTATTTCTGTTCCCCAATAGCCATCTTCACAGTTCAGGCAACTTATAAATTTATTTCTTAAGTAGTTATAAAAAGCAAGAGACAAATATAGGCTATATACTCCTGGGAACAAAATTCAGAGTACAAGCACTACAGCCAATAGGTCAAATAGCTTCACTCTCATTTAGCAAAGGCAACAATTTCTCAACCAAATGTCATGACCACCCACCTTAACTCCAGGGAACTCAGGATCTGTTCACTTGTCTCTGATTTAGAACAGACAGCATTGCTCCAGAGAAACTTCGTTGACCCTCTTCTAATGGGAGTATAAATTCTTTTTGGCTATTCATGTTTTCAAAAGCATGTTGCCTAGAAAGAAGGGAACTCTTTAGACTCCTTGGAAATGAAGCAAAAATTTTGTTAGTGTCTCAACATTTGTTTTAAAATTGTTAAATGTTACGAATTTGAGTAATAGAAATGCATAGATGAGAGTCTAACCTTCGGATGTTTCTGATGGGGTTCCCAGAGAGGTAGTAATCTGCCTGGGCAAGATGGCAGAGGTACAAATTCAATCCAGACCTCCTGACCTCTGGTTTAGTGACCAAGAAAGGTTAGAGCATACAGCCATGGTGGTGAGTATAAGGCGTGATCAAAATATATAGTGAATGTTAATTTTTAAAATTTTTAAAAATAAAAATTTTAAAATTTTATTACAGTAAAAGACACATTGCCATTATCCCCCTCAAAATACTCCCCCTCAAAATACTTGCTCCCCCTCAAAATACCTGCTTCAAACATATTTATCTTCTAGTCTTCCCACCTTCTGAAGCAGTTCTCAAAGTACCCTTTCGTGGGAGTCTTTAAGAGATATGATTAAAAAAAAAAGTGAATGCAGTTGAGTTCCATCCAACAGAAAAGGTAGGCTCATAAAAAACATTAGTGTGTCCTCATTTACCTTATTCAGCAAATCTGGCACACAGCAACTTCTGGCTCTTCCCCAAAGTCAGAGTGACCATGAAAGATAAATGTTTTAAGTGGATTCAGAACATTGAAGTAGCCACAAAAATGCAACTAAAGATAAGAAAGAGGACTTCCAGATATGCCTCAGAAAGTAGCAAGATCAGTAGTATTAGTGTGCTTGAAGCAATCCGCAGTATTTTGAAGAGAATCAATGATAAGATACCTTTTACTGCACTACATTTCTAAAATTTAAACATTCACTGTATCTTTTTATTATACCTTGGATTAATGGTTTCAAAACCATTTAGCTTTAGCTCCTCAAGTACCGAATAAATTAGCAAACCTGATGATCTCTTAACTCATTTTATTTCTTATTTTATTAAAATTTTATGTATAATCAGCCAGGGATACTCTGTGAAGTGCCCTACTTAGATTCAGATGAAATGTTTTCTGATCAACCAGACCATTTCAAACAAATTTACCCCACACCAAAGTCAAGAATAATGTTCTAATGAGGCTACTGGTTGTCACCTGTTGTGATAGTTTTATGAGTTTTATATGTTTCCTTGGCTAGGCTATCATACCCAGTTATCAAATCAAACAGTAATCTAGGTGTTGCTGTGAATGCACCTTGTAGATGTGGTTAATATCTATGTATCTTTATGTCTACTCATAGACTTGCTTACTGTCTCCACTACCCTGTGCTCTGCTGGCCGAGAAGTGTTAGTTACAAAGAATGGAGTTCTTTTGGCAGGATACAGAACCATGATTCCACTGAATTAGATATAAAGACTGCCACCAGCCACTTTGAGGCTCTTATGTCTCTGAATGAAAAGACAAAGAAATGGAATTATTAATAAACTGGCTGAGGTGATTGACACAATTATGTCGCCTGCTAGATTGGATCCCTGGCTTTAGTAATAATGGAAATTAAACCTAAAACAGAAATTTATAGGGGAAAAAAGCTTTAATTGAAAAGTAAGAGGAAAGATAGAAAAGGACTGTAGCTTAGGTAGCCAAAAAGGCTTTCAATGATTAGCTAGTGGGCTGGGGTCTGGGTAATCTCTATTTCATAACTCTGGAATCCTCTTGATTAGGGTGATCACATTTCCAGAAAGGTTCATCTGTGTCCATGGAGGTCTTAGTCAGGTGGGGCACCATCTTGCCTGGGAGTCCAGCTGTTTGCAGCCTCAGGATCACCGCTGGAGATCTCTGGGCATAGTTGAATGTTTCTGGAAATCCTCAATCCTGGTGTCCTCAACCTGGTGAGATGGTGTAAACTCAAGGCTCATCAAATTTGTTTGGACAACTTTTAGATAGACACTTCCTAAAAGATTAACATGCCTATGTGCAGCACGGAGAAGTGATTTGACCCAAAGTTTTAAATTAGCAAAGGATACGAAGTAGTCAAGCTTTGTTCTGCTTTTAAATACCTGTGATGCGTATGTAAGCCCAAGAGTGATGGTTTATGGCAAAAAGGGCTTCTGAGACCCTGCCTGTTTCAGAAGAAAACACGCATCACGCTTTTAATGAGTAGTAGGTAACAACCCACACCTGTGTCCTGTGCCTGTGGTGGTTGCCGTATGTCGTGATTGTATCAGTTATCAAAGGAAAACTGGGCTGCTACTCTACAATGGAGATGAGGAAGAGAATACCTGGAATGCAGGAGACTCTGCAGGGAATCTCTCAGTATCATCGCTCCCTGTGATAAAGCAAATAGGAAACCATAACATTCTAATCCAAGAAGTACTATTAATGGCCCAGACCCTTTAAGAATGAAAGTTTGGGTCACTGTCATTGGAAGGAGTTCAAAGAAGTTCCCAAAGAGGAGTTGAAGAACTTCAATTTATCCTACCCACAGAATAAGTTCACTGACTCCCATCCCAAAAAATTATTTTCAGGAATAGTCAGTAAGAGGCCCAAAAAATATTTATTTAGGCAAGAAAAGTACACACTCCAAGGAGAGTATGGGCATTCAAGGATGATTCTTATTATAGTCTCGGGCTGAGTACACTTATGGAGATTGGGGGTAGAAATCTGTGGAACTTGTGAATCTATAGAAAGAGAGGTTTCACTTTATAGATGAAAAGGGAGGGGTGGTGGCCCATTCGTGGGTGGTAGGCACCACAGGTGACACAGCAGTAGCCCATCCATAGGGAAACCTCATTTTACAGGCAAAAGTGGATGTTCTATCCACAGATGAAAAAAAGTCCATTTATAGGTAGAAGGCAAAGGCAAAGGCCCATTTACAATTAAAAAGGAATGTCTAAAGCTTATTATGTCTTTAAGGATATTAGGAATTATTTTAAAAACTGGATTTTTTGCCTGAAGCTGCAGGTTTTATTAAAAGTAGATTTTAAAAATTCTGATTTTCTTTGTCTTCTTTTTAACTATCTTTATTTCTTCTGTTCTATGTCAACTCCATTGGGGAAAGGTCATACAAAACATTCAGTGAAAGCCTGGAGTTTTGAATACAGCTAAAAACATGAGAACCAGTTGCATAAATGAAAACTGTCATTGTTAAAAATTTTCTTTATTTCCTTATTTTGAATATGTATGTGTGGAAAATATCTTTCCCTCTCTTCTCTTACCTCCTTATCATAATGATATAAGATAGGATGTCTGATTAAAATATACAGTGGATGTTCAATTTAAAAAAATATTATTACACTAAAGACACATTGCCATTAATCTCCCTCAAAGTAGTCCCCTTGGTTCAAATACATTTAGCCCACGGTTCTTGAGACTTTCTACAGTAGTTCTGGAAGTATTCTTTTGTGAGTGTCTTTATTACATGCATAAAAAATATATTGAATGATGCTACTGAATGCCGTCCAATGGAAAGACAGTCTGGTCTCATCCACCTTATTCTCCAGATCTGGCACAATGCAACTTCTGGCTCTTCCCTAAAGTCAAAGTGACCATGAAAGATAAATGTTTTGAATCAATTTAGAACACCAAGGCAGCCACGCTAGCACAACTAAATTATACTCACAGCAGAGGACTTCCAGAACTACTTCAGAAAATTGCAAGAATGATGAGATAAGTGTGTTTGAGGTGAGGCAGATTAATAGCCTTTTGTCTTTACTGTAATAAATTTTTAAAAATGTAAATATTCTTCATTTATTTGATCATTCGATATTTACAAGATACTATCTACCTTTATATAACAGTGTTTAGATTACTGGATTTTAAGCAAAAGAGTAAACATCACTCTTGTTTCCCTTCTGGAGAAAGAGTTAGTACATATATTTTTGAGTCTGTGTTGAACAGCTATATTGCGTTAAGTGGAAGTATGACTTTGCCCTTGTCCATATTTGGAAGTTAGGTATGGTTTAAGTCTCAAGATGTGTACCAGTTCATCAAGGGTGGACTGTGATGTTGGTTTTATATGTCAATTTGATTATGCTAAAATACCCAATTATTTACTCAAGCACTGATTCGGTGGTGCTATGAAGATATTTTGTATATGTGTCTAACATCAATAGTCAGTTGATTTTACATAAAATAAATTAGACTCAACAGGATGAGTGGGCTTCATGCAAATAGCTGAAACACCTTAAAGAAAAAAAATGAGGTTGCTCCAAAAAAACAAGAAAAAAGAAATTGGACCTGAAGAGTTTCCAGCCTGCCAGTCTAGCTTACAGATATTAGATCTGTCAGCCCCTATAATCAAATTCTTTAAAATAAGTCAATCACTTTATCAATACTTATTTTTATATTTATAATATATATGTATGCGTGTGTGTGTGTGTGTGTGTGTGTGTGTGTGTGTGTCTGCGCGTGCGCCTTCGGTGCTTTGCTATCAGAAGATATATATATATATCCCTTTGGTGTTGTATATGAATATAATTTTTTTTTAATATAAACATCTCTACACACACACACACACACACATACACACACACACACACACACACACACACACATCCTGGCTGTAATTTTCATTTCTTTGGAAAACCCTAATTGATATGTATCTGTTAACTATAGCTCTAAAATTAAATATCTTTTTACTGGTTTAATTTTGTTATTTTTTAATTACAAAAATAATGTATGCTTATTTTAATGAGTGGATTAAAATACACTTGTAGAAGTAAAATATTAAAACTCTTGACTTATCTTCCGTTAATCTCACTATTTTGTTGTATTCCTTTTCATATCCTTCTCCATAAAATACACAAAAATGCATATTTATATTCATATATCTAGAATTAATTTTGTTTCTTTTTTAAAATATGGTTACAGTCTATTTTTATTACCCAATAATTTAATTTGCTTTTTATTAAGCAATGCTATACATAACCTCTGGTAGGTAAATATATATACAGCCTGTTTTAAAATTGTTGCATAGCAGTCAGGATTTTTACTATAATTTAACCAAGCATTTCCCTTTTGATGGCCTTTGGGAGTTTTAAATGATTTTTACTAGTTCAAATAATTCTGCATGAAAATATATGCATTTTCAATTTTATATACCCATGTTTTTGTGTCTATTCTTAAAATTGAGATTTCTATGTCAGAGTGTGATGGTTAATCTTGCTTATTAATGTGATGGTTTGAGATATGCCTGGGACACTAGTAAAGCACACTTCTAGGTGTGTCTGGATAGGTCATGAGGATGTGACCTTGGGGACAAGATCTGGTCCCCTTCCTCTGAGCATTCTTCCTCTACTTTCTATTTCCTGCCCGCCAGGAGGTGAGCAGCTTCACTCTGCCATTTACTTCTTCTTTTTTTTTTTTTTCTTTTTGCTTTATTGAGACAAGGTCTTCATATGTAGTTCAAGCTGACCTTGATCTCACTATGCAGTCCAGGCTTGCCTTGAACTCACGGTGATCCTCCTTCCTCTGCCTCCCGAGTGCTGGGATTACAGGTGTGCGCCACCACGTCTGACTCCACCATTAACTTCTGCGTGACGTTCTGCCTTGCCCAGACTCACAGCAATGGAACTAGTCGAGTGCGAATGGAAACCTCTGAACTGAGAGCCAAATAAAACATTTCCTCTGTTAAGTTGTGTATGTCAGTCATTTTATCCCAGCAACAGAAAAGCCGACCAATATAAAGACTGTGAGTTTAAAAATTTTAAAATTTATATTGATAATGCCCTTCTGTAAAAGTTGTAGCAAAGCATCTGGCCAGTACCAACACTGGGTGTTTGTTTTCAGTGTGATAGATAAAAATACTGTATCTCATTTATAATTTATTTTAAATCTCTGTGCTACTAAAATGATTGACCACACCCTCATGTGGTTGAGACGGTTGACATTTCTCTTTTTCTGTCATTTGCTTCTTCATTTCATTTGCCTATTCTTCTACGGCATGAAATTTCTTTCTTTCTTTTTTTTTTTTAAAGCAACCTCCAAGGGACTTTCATCTTTTTTGAATGTGGCTTTCAATCTACTTAGTGCATACACGAGCACAAATCAGATCGATGTTTAAATAGACCACTGCAGTTTAATTGCACTGACACCATCCTCCACACCTTGTGAGAAAAGAAAAGAAGGAAGGTGATGATGTGGTGGATCTTGGAATTTCTGTCGGTGTGCAATACCTAAAGAAATTCTAAAGAAAAATCATCTTGTCTACTTCTTCAAAGCAAAAATGCATTTGGACTGCAATGTAGACCTAATGCCCAGCTTGCAGAATTGCAGAATTTTCCAATTTGGTGTTGCTCCAGGTTAAAAACATACCAACTGAAATATGTGAATTGGAATTATTTGCCATTCGTTCCTAATGTAATGACTGATTTCCCACTCTGGACACAGCGAGCTGCAGGCAATGAGTTTGAACTGAGTCCAGGTGGATGGGGGCCAGACATATTAAATTTAAGGCAGGTATTGCACAACTCCCTACAGAAATTGTGCAAATAATGTAGTTGAAGTGCTTTCTACATGCTATGTAACCCAACTCTTTTGGCAACCTGATTAATTCCTTGCCCTTTTCTGTAGTATTCACAGTTAGGAAATACACTAAAAGGTGAACAAAGCCATAATAGAAGTTGTCCAGTTCTACATTCAAAATGTTACTCTCTTTACTTTTAGTTTAGAAAGAAAAATTTTAAAATGTTCTCATGAAGCTAGGATATAATAATTTCTCATTGGTGTTATTTTCCTTTTGCTAATGTTGCTAAAATCATTAATATATAAGTCCAACTCAAGAGTTGATGGTTATCCTAAATTTATGTTATGTTCTATAGGGCAAAATATACGTGTGTTCCTGGGCTTATTAAAAACTGGTGTAATTAATGCAAAAGAAGTTTTAATTGTATTTACATCCAATTGTGCCACCACGTTGAACCATGTCTCACATAGATGTATGCATACTTTCCTTGGGGAATAAATTTTATGCTCCCCCACCCTCTTTTTGTGTCATTTTTCAAAAGGAGGCCTGTGACACTGTGAACTTTGAGTATGAACGCTAAGACGCATTTAATGCAAGACTTGCAGTAACTCCAGCTTTAGTCTTTACAAAGATGGAGGTGTTGATGTTGTCACAGTTCCAGTGAGAACGTAATTCCAAGAATACACACAGTTTTGCCCAGGTCATCTGAAACTAAGTCTTCTCAAAAGGAACTAATGTGTTAAGTGCGATACTAATGATACAAATTTTTTTCTAAGTGAAAGTGTTTAAGAGGTAACTGCTATACTATTCATTTCTCCTTGTAAATTTATTTCCAACTTCAACCTAGGAACAATGGAATAGTTTGATAATTGGCAAATAAATCCTAAGGTATGTCTTGGGAATCAAATTGGCAAAAACACACGGTACAGCAACTTGGTGCCTTACAAATCTGGGGTAATGAGAGACTGAGAAACTCAAGTAAGGATTGCGTTACAAATCCTGGGAGAATTTGTTAAGCACTGGAAGCTGAAGCAAAGAGTCAGTATAGGTTTCATCAGGTAACCTACTGTCAGAGTTGAATTTTGCTTTTGTTTTCTACATTTTAATTTCTAAATGGTTCCTTGGAACAAGGAACCTAGTTTAAATGGGATTTGAACAAGCTCAGCTCCAGGAATTAGTAACCAATTTGCTTTTTTTTTTTTTGGGGGGTGCCGGGGATCGAACTCAGGGCCTTGTGCTTGCAAGGCAAGCACTCTAATCACTGAGCTAAATCCCCAGCCCCCCAATTTGCTTTTAAGGGTTATATTTCATGTTACACTTAATAGGTATCACATGTTTTTAGTTAGTCTTTTCTATATATTGACGTTGGCTTACAGGGAAGAAGAAACCAAATAATAAACCCCTGTGATACTTAAGAGATTGTATACATAAATCATATACAGCCAGAACATCAGTGTTTGTTTAAGGATACAATTATGTAGCATGCCATAAAATATTTGTGCATGTGTGTATGTGCATGTGTGTGTCACTCGTGTCTAAAAATAATTCTTTTTGGGCAGCAGTCTAGTTGCTGGCCTGTTGACCTAAGGAAAAACATCTGGCAATTAAATGGAAAAAATTGTGGGGTTAATTGATAGGGGAAGACTAATAGGATTCTGGCTATGCTTGAGATCAGGATATGACCTCTAAGATACCATGGATTGGAAACTGGAAAACATTTTATATCTTGTACTTGAAAAAATATTTGAAGCGGCACCACATGCCATAGTTAATCAGTGTCAAAATGTATTGCTGCATGTCTGTGGAAAACAAGCGAGAGGTATATGAGATGGAAACAAGTTTGCTCTATTGTTATAGACTGAATTGTATTCACAGCAAATTCATATGTCAAAATCACAACTACCAATGTGACTGTATTCCTAGACAAAGATTTTAAGGAAGTAATCAAGGTTAAATGAGGTCAAAGTGCGGGGCTTTCATCCAGTTGACTGGTGTCCTTATAAGAAGAAAGACAGTAAATCTCTCCCTCTCCCTCCCCATCTCTCTCTCTCTCCCTCTCTCTCTCTTTCTCTCTCCTTTTCCTTCTCCCTCTCTCTCTCCAGGAACACAGAACAAAGGTCTTATGAGGACATAAGGAGAAGTTAACTTTTACAAGACAGGATGAGAGCTCATACCATAACTGAGCAGCATATTGACCTCAGACTTCTAGCCTTCAAAACAGTAACAGAATAAATTTTTGCTGTTTAAGCCACTCAGTCCTTGATATTTTGTTATAGCAACCATAGCAGACTAATATACCCTTTGTACCTGAAAATAGGGTATAAGGTATTGTGGGTAAGTAAAATATATTGGGGTATCTATGGTACCAAAGCAAACACGTTGAATTTCTGTGGATTACTTGGGAATAGACATATCTCCAATGCTGGCTAGGAATTCTCTAGAAGTATCCAACACGGTCATAAAGGTCATCACAATAACTGGAGTGGAAATCGATTGTTTTCAGTTGGCCACATTAACTTTTCCCTTCCCCCAACAGCATATGACTTTCCTGTAGGAAAGGATCTTGATGATGATAATGTGGTTAAAACCCTGTGTCTCAGGGCTCCAAGTTGAGTAGATGACTCATATCTGGACTATGAAAGTACTGTAACCCCTGACAGAATGATTTTACTTGGGGTCAACATGTGGCCATTGCAGCCACTTAACCCCAGCTCCCACACCACTGGAACTACTGGCAAAGACACACACACTTCTGATGGAATTAATAGGATGGAAAGATGCAAATCTGTCCCTTCTGGTGGTCATTTCTAAGAGAATTAACTCAAAACAGAGGAAATCCAAAGAGAAGAGAAAGTTACCCTTTGATAGCACATTTAAAGAAGCAGCATCCTGCTATCCTTGGGCCTAAATGTGGACTTTTCCATTAATATAGCCAATAAATCAGTTCATTTTTTCATGTGTTTTCTTTTTTTGTTTTTTTTTTTCCATGAGCTTTCTTGAGTTCTTGCAGGCCAAAGACACATTTTGATCATCACTGTGCCTAGAAATAAAAAGAGATTTAAAATTCCAACTTAAATGTCCTCTCCTTCTTCCTAACTCATCTAAACTTTTATTAAGCTTCTGTTAAGGCTGAGTTCACATTCCATATTCTCTATAGGTTGCCTCATTCTTTGAGGCATACCTCTCAATATGAATGTTGAGATACTGAGCATGTGTAACCCTGACCAATTATTTTGTCTGTGTGTGCAGTTCCTGAAATTAACAACTGAAAAATCCTGAAAGGTGTACAAAATAGAGCACCTATAAAATTACCTATGAGACTATTCTCCAAGGTTTAGTGGGTTAATCTTTTGAGAAGATGGACAGGGAAGATGGTCACAGGTCTAGAAAGTGAATCTTCAGGTCCTCTGTGAGGTAGACAGCCACGGAGAAAAAGACATAGACATAGACGTTCCCAAGCTCTGCAGAAAATAGAATAGGACTGAGAGTGGAACCCACATAGTCAATCCTGTGGATGTGGTTAGGAACAGCAGGAGTAAAGAGGCTACTTTTCATGAATACTCTTCTTCATGGTTTACTAATTGTTGTGGCATGAAGAGTGTTTCTCAAAAAATCATGTCAAAGCAGACCGTATTTGGAAATAGGATTTTTGTAAAATTCAGCCATCCTCAGATTTCAGGAAGTTAAGACTTCAGGAAGGTGAAATCATTGTGGATCTAACATTGGCTGCAAGTCCAATGAATGGTGTTCTTATTTTTTAAAAACAAAGAAGACACCAAGACCTAGGGCAATAGACAATGTGAAGAGGGAATTATACTTCCATAAACCAAGTTGCTATAAGACACAAGAAGCAAGAAAGGATTCTCTTTCAGAGAGAACATGGCTCTGTTGACACCTTGATTTCAAACTGTCGGCCTCTAGTACTCTAAGAAAATTAATTCCTGTATTTTTAGACAATAAATTCTTGGTAATTTGTTATGGCACCTGTAGGAAATTAATACGCTAGTGTAACCATAAAGTATGGGGAAGTGGCAAAAAACTGAAAACTCTAAGAGATGATTTTGCTAAAAAGGGGGGAGTCATGTCAAAGTTCCTTAGCATTGAGATCAAAACTGCTATTCCCCACAGACAGCCTACCTGGTGTTTCTAACCCTAATTAACCAGACGCTGACCAGAGTTTGTATCCTATCTGACGGCATCCTCAGGAAAAGCAAGGATTTGCTCAACTTCAGCACTTTCTGAGGAGGAGGACTGAGAAAAAGAGGTATGATGATTTCACTGCAGAAATTGGGCAGTGTGCTCTGGCACCATGACAACTTGGCCATCTGCTTCGTGGAGGGAGTCCAGCACCGTCAAAGAGACAGTATAATTTCTGTCACTTCTTAGAAAAGCATCCTTGTAACACAACAGTCATTTAACACGTTCATTGTGTGGCAGTGTAAATTTTCATGACCAGGGGCACCATCTATCCCAGTTTGTCTTGGAGAGTCCCAGTTTATGCTTGCCGCCCTGGACTAATTATTACAGTGCTCTTCCTTCCACTTTGACAGATGTCCCTGTTTGGACAATGCGTCATATAGCCATTTTACCTATGACATAATATCCCTTCTTGGCAAAGACAAATCCCAAACTGTGCAATTTGACTTAGTTTATTTTCTTGCCAAATTCACGAGATTACTTAGCCACAGTGTTTGGGAAATAGAGATTCATTTGTTCAAAGAGAGTTTTGCTCAGGAGTTAGAAAAGGAAAATTTATGATGTATTTGTTTACTAAAAACTGGTTAGCGAGCTCTAAATTGAGCCCTTCATACCTATGCTCATTCTGCTCTTCCCCCGCTTGCTTTTAGAATCGCCCATCCCAGCGGCACCTCTCACCAGTGAGAGGGCCTCGGCTACTTCAGCAGTGTGACAATTGCTTACATCCATGTCTGCAAGGCAGGTGTAAACTGGCGCTCTGCCCACGCCCGGCCAGACGGCTTCATAAATCCCACCCGCACCGCAGCCCAGATTACTTTCTGCGACACAAAGCCAAGCTGTGTTATTCGCCTAATGCCCCGCTTTATAGTTCCTAGGACAAAAGAACGTACAGACAGAGTTTCAGGGCTCTGTGTGCCTTTGAGTTTATCTAAAGGTCAGTTTCAGGTCAAACTGGAGAAACTGACAAATGGTGGTGAATAAACCTAAAAATAAATTAAGTGCGAGCAGGAAACTTAAATATTCCTTGTTCTTGTGCCAAAAGAAAACTCAACCCAATTTACATTCTTTTAATATCTAAAACAAACAGCTGTTCTCCTATCATGGGATACTGGGAATTTATTATGCTCTCTTCAGCTCATGTGCATATGTATGCATGAGCTTACACATAAGGCACACACATGTACACAACACATGAGTCTGCACAGTCCTCAAAGTATTTCTTCTTGCATCTTCAAAGAGCTGCGTTACTGGAAGACTAACCAGGCTACTGGGAGAAGAGGTCTTATCTGAGAGAGTGCCTGGTGGTCCAGGAGTGCCGCCCAATGTCCTGCCAGGCTCAAGAGTATGACAACTCCAAGTAAAAAATCTCACACTCTAAACAAGAAAACCAGACCCAAAAATGCAGGTACTTGGTGAGAAATAACTGCCTGGTAACCTCAGGAATGCTTCCTGCGTAGGCTGCAGAATAAAAAGTGCTGAGGCTTCCATCAATGCCTCGTTTGCAAATATTACTTTCTTCCATTTGGCTTTGTTTCCAAGGGTATGTGCATTTCCAGCCCACCATATTCACCCACCTGTATCCCTCCTCAGTCTTCCGACATCTCCCTCCTTCTAGACAACTCCACTCAGATAATAAAATAAATGGGAAATGTAATTATATAGCTAACAGCATAGAATTAATGTTTTTTTCTGAGCAGGGCTGATGCTTTTATGTAAGTAAATAAATGAAGAACCCAGTAATGAGTAGGTCCCTCAAAATATTTTGCACTAGTCAACAGCACCACCAGCTGAAATGCCTCTGCAGAAAGCTCAGCATCCCGAAGTGTCGCTGGCTAAGAGGTTAGCTACGACAAGGTCACTGGCACGGCACTTCACTCTCCAGGCTTGAGGAAAGAGAGTTTCTACAGAAACAATAGACGGCAAAAGTCTGATTTCCCTGCTTTGGATAACTACACCCGGCATTGAGATTTACCTCACAGTTGTTGATTTTTTTAATCTGAAAAGTTTACGGTGTAAATTTTTCTTCTGCTCACTCCTCTTGATCCCCTTTCTTTACTTTTCTAGTCACAAGATTACAATAGAAATGATAGAAATTTCACTAAGGGAAGTGAGACATTTCTGAAGGGTAAACACACGGATCTCATCAACTTTCAAAATAGATTTGTCGACTGCAGCTGCCTTTGTTACAAATTTACAGACAAGATTTTCTTTGAAGTCCAAATCAAGTAAGACTTATCACTGTCAAGTTTTTGAATGTAAAGAGGAAGTGTGGCAGATGAATGTTTCAGCACCTGGTTTGACAGATCCACTGTATGGATCATGGACAGTAGTTCTTGGACAATTGTGGTAAAAGGAGGTTGTTGAATGAGCGACATAGAAGACAGACACATTCTATGGCATCATTTGCATACCCACATTCTCTCTACCTGCATGCGCTAGCCCCATTCCCTCACCTCTCACTCACCCAGCACATGCTGATGGGCCGGCTGCAAGCCCCTCTGGCGTTCCTCCTAACAGCTCCCACTGATTCGCAAATGGTGAAAGCTAGAAGGGGTAAGATTTCATTTTCCGGGAGCAGCCCTTAGCCAATGGTGCATGAGAGTTGGTGGATGAGCACCTCAATAAGGATAACTCAGATAAGTTTTATAGCAGCTTCCAACTGTCCCTGGCAGGACCGAAGCCCTACTGCCCACAGTGATAACTCGCTCAGTATTCTTTAGCAGATTCTTTGCTTCTCTTGCTTCTCCATTCCTGCAAAGTGCTTCCTGGATGCCCTCCCAAAATTGTGTTTCAACCCTTCTCTGGGCTCAGGTTCTGGAGGACACTAACGTAAGGAAATCCACTATGAGGAGAGTCGTGAAAATGGAGGCGAGACCTTAGGGATTAGGTGACTCGATTCTGCCTTGATGGAGCAGTCCCCATAGGCGACTTGGAAATAGCCCACAGAATGGCGCCCCACAATGCCCAAGTAGAGGGAGGTTAGAATACTACCCTCCAGATGCAAATGCGTGAATAAAAAGTGTATTTATTGTGTGTATGTAAGCATAAACGAATAAGCAAACTGTAAAATGGGGATTGTGGATTGTGGGGAGAGACTAGGAAGTTAAGATTTCTGGTCTTCTATTACTAGGATTATGAATAGAAAGACAAAGAATCGCTTTGAGTTTGTCTGTGCATTTGAAAAGGCAGTTGAATGTTATTAATGTATTCCAGGAAGTACTGAACACCAACTTGAAGCTTTTATCAGCTTTCCTTTGGTCCAATTTCTAAAGCAAAAATGCCTTCCCTCCAAATACTCTATTAAAAGAACATATGAAATTAATGAAACATATCATTACTTTTACAATGGCCAAATTGTAGATTTGTCACAGTACAGAGACAGAAACTCATTAAGCCATTGTGCTTCTGCTTCACATTTTATAGTGTCTTCAAAGAAAAAGGATTTTCCAAACCTACCAAACCTTCTCTCTTCCTATTGTCTCTCTGAAACTTCCTTTATAGTTTGGGCTGCGAATCATCTGACTTATCCGTCCATGACTGTAGTATTGGTACAACAGAAATGAAGAGTAGCTGTGGCTGAAAACTGAGAATCTCAATTTGGGGCTGGGAATTTCACGGTGTATTTGTGTGCTAGGATAGAGTTGACAAGTCCTTGGATCCTTTGAAGGCAGATGAGTACAGCAGCATTCTTTATCAGCCCGTCAACTCCCTTCCCTCATATCTTTCAGGGAGACTGTGAATTATTTATCCCGTTGGGCTCGGGCATTTTAGCACACATCAGCATGATTGCAGCGGGAAGCCGAGCTGACGGCTCAGTTACCCCCTACGTTACAGTCAACGCCACATCTTTTGAGGGGACACAATGAATTCAGGAATGAGTAATAGGAGAAATCAGTGAATCAAAGGCAATTTGGTCAGTACTCTTTTCACACTCTCCCCATAAACTCTTTGAAAGAATATAAAAACCTCTCGCACCTCTGCAAACAAATGTTTAATTGAATTTTATTATCAAATTTTGTTTGTGTTTCAAAAATTTTTGTCTGGGGAACATTTGACATAAATTATTTTTAAACGTTCACAACTTTTTTCACTTGGAAATAAATACATGTTTTTAATGAAACATTAGACAATAAAACATTAGAGGCCAAGTTGAAAAGGCATCTTTGTGGCCTTCATTGTGAAACTTTGTATTTCTCGTCTAAGAAATGACATATCAAGGGAGAAATAGCTTCCCTTTGGCCCTTTACCGCATTCTTCTGGGTAGCTTTCGGCTGCTTTTTTTAATCAGTCAGAATTCTACAGGGAAACGGAGCTGATTGTATAAACGTAATTGAAGAAAGAGATTGATTTGCTTATAATTATCTGTTTAATTACATGTAAAGTATATTATTAAATGTACAATAATATACTTATTGTAATATATGTAATCGGGAGGCAGGTTTTAAACCACTGATGTGCATGATCGTGGGGTTGGTCAGAAGACTGAAGGGGGCTGTAGGAAACGTCGGCAGGCTGGAAATTTAGAAAGGAAAGGAGGGAGAATTCCTTCTTGTCTCAGAAACCTCAGGTCTAGTTTGCTCCCAAGGCCTTCAATTGATTAGATGAGGGTCACACACATTATAGAAGATAGTCCACTTTACTTAAAATTCAACTGATTGTAAATATTTTTGTTAATCACATTCACAAATACCCTCACAGCTACGTCTAGACTAGCATGATATCAAGCAACCAGACCGTAGCTTTTGCAAGTTGACATATAAAATCCACCATCACAGCTCTCAGAGAAAAGCCCTGCCTCCGTGCTTTATATTAGAAAGAACATGGTGTTCTGAGAGAGAGAGACACAGAGAGAGAGAGAGACACAGAGAGAGGAAAATAGAGACAGAGACAGAGACAGAAAGGGAAAGAAAGACAGAGAGAGACAGAGACAGACAGACGGATTTTAGATTCAAAATCCGTGTCTACTTCTTGAATGCTTTTGGACAAGTCTAAAACTTTCTGAATCTAAGTTTCCTTATTTATAAAATCATGTAAGTCAGTTAATATTCTTTCCATTGCAAAATGCAGAAAATTTGACTCAGTCTAGCTCAAGAAATCAAAGGGGACGGGTGTCAGCTCAGATGACTAAGAATTTTGGCATTGGACTGAATTCAGGGTTCAGTGTGATCTAGGGCCCGTGTGATTTTGTGAGACTCGGTTAGGATCTCATTCTTCTCACTTGTCATCTCCTCTTGATGCCCTGTGCTGGTTCTACATAATCGGGGTCCTCTCCTGGTGGTGGCAGGCCACTTCAAGAAACTTTTTAGGTTAAAGACTACTTTTCAGGTCTGCAAAGCCAAACCGGTTTAGCAACTACTTTGTGTGTCCCTGGGCATGAAGTATCTCAACGTACCTGAGCTTGCATCCCTGCTGTGTTTCCTGGACCTTGAGATATGTAGAGAGTATCCAGCGATACACTTTTGAGATACATAGAGTGTGTCAATACCATCTCATCACCAACACACACACACACACACACACACACACTCTTCATCTTGCACTGAGACAAACTTGAGTGAAATCATAAGCAGAGGTACCATCCTTATTCTCACACAGAGAGTGAGAAATGGATCAACCCTCAATCAGAAATTGGAGCCTGTTTATACAGAAAGGGGAAAAGTCGCTGAAGAGGGGAAAAAAAAGACAACTGCATGATGATTTTATTACTTAACTCACAGGGCTGGGTCGTTGAAGCCATCTCGCTCTAGGCAATGTGTTTGATTTGTCTAAGTACCTGGCTAAATATTCTCAGGTGTTGGAGCAAGCTATTTTAGGAATGGACGAATATACTTGAGAAAAGTGTATCAGATGCTCTTAGGGGATTTGTCTGAGCCTTGCTAAAGATGGCCAGTGCCATCTTGGTAATATTAATTTTGTGTAATCAATCTGTCCCAAAGAAAACGAATAAAATTGATTGAAAATGAAAATTGGCAATTTGGAGTGACTGAGAAGAATAATTTTGATTTGAAATTGAAAGGAAGGGAGTTCCAAGCAGGAAAAAAAAAGTCACAATGGGAATTCTGAAAGATTCTATAATCAACTTATCTTTCACAAAAGAATTAACAGCAATTAGTGAAATAGATTGGCCCCTAGAGTGAACTTAAGCACAGTTCTCATTCCTCCCAGCTCTACTTCATTCTTTCAGTTCTGCCTCTCAAATTTTCTTCTTCTCTTCTAACTTCTTTTACACAGATTGCTTCATATTCTATCTCCAATGATGCTCTTGGGCTTATAAAATGGTACTTGTGTTTATGATTTCATTCAAGCTTGTCTCAGTGCAAAACGAAGTGTTTAGGGGTGTGTGTGTGTGCACGCACACACACGTGTGGTTTGTGTGGGTTGGTGATGAGGTGATATTGATTTGGACATTCTTCAAATAGAACTTTTTCTATTAGTAGCATTATTTTAAGCCTATTGGAGCGGGCTGAGACTGTAGGGAAGAATATCCCTGTGGATCTACTGCGGTGGTCCAAGTTCCCAGAAAAACTGCAGTACTAACCTTGATTGAGACCTTGTTACGTTAATATTACTGTTAATGTGAAACAGAGTGTGTCAAACTTTTACAACTGCATCTAATAGGAAGCAATGAAGAAACCATCTTTAAGAGCAAGGAAAAACAGAAAGGTGAGATACCAAGAGACAGTTAACTACTAGGTAAGTTTTAATGGGAGTCTTATTTATCTACCTATCGATCAATCTACCTATCGATCAATCTACCTGTTTATATTTGGCACTAAGGAGACAACTCGAATCTTGAGAATGCAGGCCAAGCACCTTACCCCTGGACTACACCCCCAGGCCTGACCACATAAATTCTTGGCTAATATATTTCTGAATACTTTTTCAAATCATTGTAATTTTTTCCTCAAATTTTGAGAGTTGAAAATATTTACATATTCAAATATTTTTCCTCTTCCATGCCAGCAACCTCATAAGAGAGCTAAGGATTACTCTCCTTTCCTGGGTGCTGAATCAACTTTAATGGGTACAGGAGAAAAACACACTAAAATACTGACTTTGAAAAACCCTAGACATTTAGGAAAAAATGTATTTAGAGGTGCATCATATTTTAGTTCTCCTAACCTTAGCAGGATCCCTTGTCTAAGGAATAAAATTAAAACAAAACACAAATCTCGAGACCATACTCCCAAGTGAAATAAATCCGACACACATGTTTAAATACCTCATTGTTTCTCTGGTGTGAGGAAACCGAAAGTATAAACAAAGACTAAAATGTATCATATTGGGAAAGGGAAGAAAGTGTTCAAATGGGAAAGAGAACAAGGGAGGGGGAGGGGGAAAGGAATGGAGGGACAAGAGAAATAAGAAATAGAAGGAAAAAAATGGAAACAAAGTTTTTGCAAATAAGGAAGGATGGCTGAAGGGAGGGGAGGAGAATGGGAAAAAAGAAGCAGCAAGCTATATCATGTACAGGTACAAATTCCCTATGATGAATGTTATTACTATGTACATCTAAAATGTGCCATTAAAATAAAATTTTTTAATTTTTAAAAAAAATTTTAAAAAAAGAGGAATAAGGTAAGAAAAACTATTTTATCAAAGAACTGTATAGGGTCTTTAAGAGTAGTATTTACTTTCTCAACTATATCTTGAATTATACCCAAACAATGATTAGCTTGAATCATGATTTTCCCCCTTACAATAGTAGCCTACTACCAAGGACATCAGTGATTTATATTTTTCTAAATACCTCAGCAAGCACTTCATGCAACCTTACTGTTTGGGGCACTATTCTGAACATGAGCCCATTTGGCCTTGGCCCCTTTAAGTGGAGAAAACCCAAGGGGCAATTGTGCTGATAGCAACTGAATTTTGCCCCCAGTTATACGCCTATCTAGGTAGAAAGACAGAGTCTTTCATTTATATCAACCATAATATATTTGTGGAATGTTTTTAATAAAGATTCCAATCAACATTTATATCAACCTTCCTAAGTGATATTATCTTGACTTTTTTGGGTGAGGAAACAGCCTCCACTAGGTGAAAGTGACCTGAGTAATAACAGAATTCCATCCCTAAAACTTCGGTTTCTGAGAAAGACCTTGACTTAAACAAATCATTATCATTAAACCCTATTTTGGAGATGAGACAAGTAAATTGCCACTTTAAGGCCGCCACAGTTTTCCTAGCTGTGAAGTGAGGAAGAGAAGTGCCTTTTCCGACTCACCTTAACATGTTCTCAGCTGGTCTCTGGAGTGTTTAATTGCAGCTTCCCCCAGTTGTTCTATGCTGGCAGTTCTCCTTTTCTATAAATGAAATCATGTCATGTTTCTTAACTTTGAGGTAATTTTTGGCTTAAATTATTCTCAGTTGCTTTGTTTTGTTTTTATTTGCTTGTGTTTATTTTTGAGAGAGGGTCTCTCTATTTAGTCCAGCCTGGTATCGAACTAGTGATCTTCCTGCCTTGGTCTCCTGAGTGCTGGGATTACAGGAGTTTGCCACCACACTTGTCTTCTCAGTTGTTTTTTTAAAGCTTGGTCATTTGAATTTTATAAAATCAGTCTGGAACTCAGTTCCAAGCTTATCTTCTCTTACTAATCTTTCCACACTTACCTCACCCACGCCACTCCCCATCAGGAGCAGTCTTGGTCGTAGATTTAGTGTATTGAGTTGGATGGGGAAGAGGCATGATCTACTGTGTCTAGTAGATCTTCCCTTTGGACTCCTTCCAGGCACTCTTGTCCAACAAGACTGAGGTGGTGAACCTTCCTTTAAGTCCACAGGACACGAGTCACAATTGCCCCTGGCTTGCTCTAGTTCAGTTTGGTTTGGGTACTGGAGGTTATGATTGATTCAGAGTCCATCCTGTTTTGTGGAGTAATGTTCTTCCTCACCCTTGTCTACTGAACTATTCTCTCTTCAAAGGCACAGTGGGCTGCCTCTTTTCTCTTTACTGAGGTCAATCAATATATGCCATAGTCCTTTTTCTGGGTTGTGTGCCCTTCTTGGCTTAGTAGTCACATGGTTTATTACTGTTTGTTTCTACCCTTTGTCACTTTAAATTCTCCAACAGGGACCTACTGGAGTATCTTTCTGAACCTGTTGGGGGCCAGCAAAACTGGGAGGGCACATTCTTCTTCCTAGATGCCTGACTCAGTTCTCTCAAACCCTGATGTGATGTTACTCCAACAGGGCTCACACTCTAAGAAATCCCTGGACAAGGTTATGTCTTCAATAACTGTCCAGAATGTCTGGTACACACTCCGAGTCTTCCTTTTCCTTCCCCATGGAGCGGGGAGCATGGCGGTTCCTTAAAATGACTGCATTCTGGAAAGTAAAGATTTCAAACATTTTTATCCAGACTTTCGTCATCACATTTCATTCTGGTGAGAGCACCAGGAGAGGCCTGTGATCTCTCAGGCTTGATGATCTCTCATCCAGGCAGCAGACTTCAGTCTCCCCTTCTTCGGCACCTCTCTTCTCTCCGCGGTGACTGTTTGAGACTGTCCCTCACCCCTTTCTCATACACTTAGTTTCACAAAGGAAAACAGCACTCTTTCCACAAACATTATACTCAAAATCAAACCACACTCCTTCCTTTCTTATATTAACTGGAGTTAGGATTAAAACAGTCATGTTCATAATGGGACCATACTGGTTCCTCACTTAGTAGGTCCCACAAGTGGACAGCTGGTCCTAACTGCTGGGGACACACTTATGTCTTAGCAATAGAGATATGGGATAACCAAGACCTTCAGCCTCATCTTTCGGCTTTATTTCCAATGAAAAGACAGAATTTTTTGAAAACCAAGTATGACATCTTGTTACATATACAACATTTCTTATTGTGTACCGTAGAAGATTTCCCTATGCATTGCTTTTTAAACCTGTTTATAGAAATACCTACTAGATACTTGCCTAATAGAACATTTGTTTAGGGACACGAACTTCTGGGAAAGCCAATATTTTGGGAAGACAAATAAGCTATGAGGCTAAATTTAACTTCACTTTGTAATTTTTGTAATTATCAGCAATCTAATACACTAAACAGAAGGGCAGCAAGGGGAAGTCCCTTCATGTTACTCTTCTTTACAAATAAGACCTTAAAGGCTATTTCTGATGCACATACATTTTAGTCTTATTTACTAGTGCTATTTTTCACAACATAGAAATATAATCTTTAAGTACAGTTGACTGTGCATTTAAAATTGATCCTTGTTCTTTAGTATGCTCAACTCCAGCTTCAGTTACAATGACCCAAGAAATCACACTGAAGTGTAAAGCCTTCTATTCCCAAAGGCATCTTCACTAGATTTGCTATGCTATCAATAGAAAATTATTTACTTTCAATACAGAAATGTTCCCAGTAATATGCGTAATATTTTTAAAACTATTTGTTTTGAAATTTAGGATACATCAAGGATGTTTTCCACCATAACTATCAAGTGTCAGTCCCACTAATCAAATCCACTGTTCTGAGCTGCGCTGTTTCTCTAAAGACACTGAATGTACTTTCCTCTACGTGCTGCCTCTTCAATTCTTGCTTGTGTTAATATGTAGGTCAAACGTCACCACCACCATTGCATGGGAAGTAAGACGCACCTGTCCTAAAAGGTTAGTAGAGTTTAAACAGAAGTCAGGTATAAGACGTCTGTTGGGAAATGTTTGGGAGTTGTGGGAATAATCGCAATCCTTTACAAAGACGGAGGAGCACATGTGTGCCTCCTGGAACTCTGGGCTCCTTGGTGATGATATTTTAAATATTGTCCTAGGAAGAGAACAGTGATGGGGCACAAAACAAGCAACCGGAGTTTGTAAACTCTTGTAACAAAGAGTGAACAAAATTACAGACTAGTGGAAAGATGGAAAAAAAGAAATAAAATGAACAAGGAATATCAAATAAAAGAAATTAGTGGAAAAAAGAACTATTAATTTTTATTTAAATTTGAGTAAAGTAAAAAATAAATAAATAAATTTGAGTAAAGTTTCACACAGACTATAAAATGGTAAATGCATGAAATAAATTAGCAATCTTCAAAGTAAAAGTAAGAGAAATAGGGCAAAAGGGGTTAATCAAATATTATCAAAAATACAGCTAAAACATTGAAAAATTCTAATTTTTTAAACTTATAGATTTATTACTACAGAGTAAACAAGTAGTCAGGAAAAATCTTGCCAAGGAA
Source organism: Hystrix cristata (assembly GCA_004026905.1). Taxonomy (NCBI): domain Eukaryota; kingdom Metazoa; phylum Chordata; class Mammalia; order Rodentia; family Hystricidae; genus Hystrix; species Hystrix cristata. The sequence goes on along the minus strand of PVJO010018975.1, from coordinate 10,564 downwards.
ATTTTTGTTAACTCGTGGAAAATCATCTACAAAGGCAATATGCTGATATACTAAATACAGGTAAGAAACAAAGGCATTGTTATTGATAACTAAAGACACTAGCTCGGATTTTAAGGAGCCTTAGACAGGAGTTCAAAGAAGTCTTCTAATATCTGTGAAAGTGTAGGGCCCTTATCTATGTGAATCCAGATGTATTTTGTTTCATTAGTCTAATTTTATTTCCAAGAATAAATAATTTAATGCATTTGAAGAAAATAAGTCTGTCAGATGAAGAACAACAGTAAGCCCCAATCTACAAAATTTCAATTGCAATTGTATAAATGCATTAAATTTTGAACAAAAAAAGAAGAAAAGTGCCTTATTTTTGACAGGTAACTATCTTAATAACTCAGGAAATGTTTTCTTTAAATATCTTTTATCTTAATTTTTATAGAAAAGCATTGTATCTTTAGCACAGGAAATCTAAAAATATAGCAAAGACATATATTTCATCCATATAAAAACAATCCTTTCTGAGATTTTTGCCTTCTGCCTTATTTTCCAAATAATATAATTTGCATGCTTTTAAATATTCAGGGCAATTCAGTTGAATTTCCTACCCCCTTAAAGGTTTTGCTATTAAAGGATATAGGACATAAAAAGACACATGGGTGTACAATTAACCACCCACCCTGTTTGACTGCACTCCGAAGCTTGTCTGGCCCTTCAGGAGGTTTCTGTCTTCTGCTTGTACTGGGGCTTCCTTAGCCACTTTGGTTTCATGCCCTGCTCTCTGCCTCGCTGAACTACTTAGCTTTTGTGCTATAGGTCAATCCCACTTACACATTTCTCTAGATTCCCCTCTTGTCTCCTTTTCTTTGGAAAGCAATGTGTTTTCCCACTTCAAGTCTTAGGTGTTATTTTATTCTTGTGTGAAAAACCTTACAACAACTCCCCTTGCCTTTCAGTAAGATGGAGAGTGTTTGCCCTACTTAGGTGAAACACAATATGGCGGGGGAGATATCTCCCATGAACTTTTTATCCTATATTTATAACTGCATTAGCAATTGTCTCAATGTCCCAGATCACCTAAAATGATCATGTAAATTTCTAAGGATATTGACATAGCAAGCTACAAAAAGCAAGATCTGCTGAAATTAAAGGAACATTATAGCCTAGCCCTGCCTGTAATAGAAGAGTTTTAGTTTGGCTGAAGGTGGTATCATGTAGCTGTGTGAACGTTTTTTTGTACAACACTTTGCATTTTTCATGTCCACTATGGGGGACCTCTTTCAAGAGACCTGGATCATAAGGTTACTTCAATGCTTTTGAAATTCAAGATGCAGCATGAGATTTGCCAGCTAGAGCGCTATCTAGTCCAGTGATCAAACACTGTGCATTTGGAAAGCAGAGCTGAAAGTCTGCTAATTGTTTGCCTACATTAGTGACAACCAGATACAGTATCAAGAGAACCATTTTATAAGATTTGTTGCTTGTATTTCTTCCTTGTGAATACTTAACTCTCTATAAATTTACTTGTACGTTGTATTTCATCAAAAATGTGCTGATAATAGACTCCATAGGCACATATTCCAATATTTCCAGCATTGGGAATTTCTGGACTCACTTCTTTGGTGCTGTCCTAATTTTCTATAGAAAATACTTTAGACCAGTTAGCTTTTTATTGGTTTTATACCTGGACAGCAATCCCTTCTTTGCAAATTTGTTTTTATTAATTTCCAGTTCGACCTTTATCTTCTTGGCTGCTAAATAGGCATACAATTGTTGTCATATTTAAGAAGCAAATGTTGAAATATAGGTCATAAAGTCGCAGCTCTTTGGCTGAATCCAGCATTAGGAATGTTTATTTAGCTTGTAGTATGTTTACAAGTACAATATACATACAAACATACAAGAAATAGAAAATACACACACACACATACGTAGAAAAAGCCCCTAACAATAAATATTATTGATCACTGCTTTGTCTTCGCTGCTTTGTATGTTTCAATGGATTTTAACTTTTCTATAGTCAACATATATTGGTCGTAAAACTAGAAATGAACATGCTACTTTAAAACTTCATGCTTTTGAGAATTCAAGCTAAATCAAGATTTGTATTTGCTTTTAGGAGCTTCCCTCCTACTAGTCTGTGGTCAAATCTCAGTGCAGTGCTTGAATGGCTGACAGACATGGTTATTGGATGAGAGTTGTTTTTTCATTCTCTTCCCCTCCCCTCCTCCTCACCTTCCTCCATCTCCTCTTCCCATTTGCAAAAGATCTACTGCTACTTCCCATTACCTGTCTTTTATTTTGCTCTTTGTATTTGGAGTTTCTCAAGAATTTTTTAAAGCCGTTGCCTTTATTGGGGGCATGATTATTTGCACCTGCCATGGCCTCTTTTCCCCATGGTGGGTCATGCTACTCCAGTCATGCCACCTGACAAGGACAGGGCCATGAATCCCTCCCCTCCAGTCCCCCACGCAGGGCATTGCTCTGCTTTGGAGAAGATGGAGTCAGATAGACCAGGACCACAAACCAGCTTAGCTCCTGTCAGAAAAGATCAACACATTTTGATGAACTAGTAACCAAACAAGACCTGAAAACACCTACACAAGAGCATTCTCCTGGGGGCCAGGGGTATTTCAACACCATCTTGTCTAGCGTGGTATCAGTACTTGGAATCGCAAACTGGTAGAGTCATAAGTAGAAGACGTAATGCGAAACCAACACCTAGGTAATATTTATTATTTGCCGAAAACTTTCAATGTCTTCACTGGCACATTTTCCTGCAGTCATTCATGATGTGAAGTGAAAACAGTATGCTGTCCTATTAGAAAGTCCTCATAAAAATCTTACAAAAGAAAATAGAAATTTCTACCTTTAAAGTTCAATAATATGATCTCTAAATCTCAAAACTATAGTTTGATCCCATGAACCATTAAAGTGTCCCTTCCGTATAGATGTTTGGAAAGTACATTTTATTTCTCAGCTCAAGATTTTCTAGAGGGAGGGTATTAAAAGAAAACATAAAGAGAAAAAATTCTCTAAAGAAAATAATTTTAAAAGCAAACAAAAGTAATTTTTTTTTTTTTGCTTTGCTTTTCAGATTTTAGGTAAAGAGCTGTCTCTCCCCCAGAAGAGCCTCACTGGAGAGTCTGAGCATAGTTCTCAGAAGGTGTGTTTGGTACAGCCAGGGAGAGGAGCTTGGAAGTCAGTGCCTCCTGCCAAGGCTGGTTGCTCTTGGCAGGAAAAAAATCACTTGGATGTGAATTCTGATTGAAGCTGCTTCCAAAGTCCCTGCCCTCCATTTTAGAGTGAAATTTTAGAAGAATATGGAAGAATCAAAGCACCTGACCAATGGATCCTGAATCTCAGCCTCTGCTTTTGAAACGCAGTCTCTTAGAGTAATTGCCCTATTCTATTTTTCCCATTTTTTCAACTTTTAAACGAATTCTATACAGGACAGTGAAGTCCATATTATTCTAATATTGAGCCTCAAGGGAAATTATCTGTTTGATTTCAACTAGTAAATCTATAAAATCTTAATTTTCTCATGCCTAACATATTCAAGTGCTTTTTCTTATTTTGCTTGACTAGAGTCCCAGAGTTTTATGAACTCACAGGCTAAATAGTAAGATTTTGGTGATGGGATCAAAAATAAGGGGCACTGTTTTTTAGTTTGCTAGTATCCTGCTAGATCATGGCACATAACGGGCAATAAATATTTGAAATTAATGAAAAATTAGTTAATGAATTAAACTGCCATTCAATAGATCCAAATTTTGCATTATTCAACATAAAACTCCATAGGAATATTGTAGGAAGTAAAAAATATATCAGAATTGCATAAACAATTGAAATGCACTTAATACCAGTTTAAAGAATTAGGGATTCATTTCTCACACATAAAAAGCCTGGAATTTGGCAGCTCTAAACTGGTTATCTATTTGTGTGTGACTTTCATGCTCATGCTTCCAAAGTTTTTGTTGCTCTTACGAGTCTAATACCAACATTTCATGCAGGGAGGATGACAGAGTGGCAATGTCTGCCTCTATCAGGGAAGCAGAATGCTGCAGAAATCTTAATAGACTTGTACGACTTCTCAGTGTCTATCGCTCTGTCTCATGGCTCCCCCTTGCTGTACTGGAGGCTGGAATGGTCAGAGGATTTTGGCTGGAAACATTTCCACCCCAAACAAAGTCAGCGATCTACTAGGAAAGAACAGATTATTCACTGGGTAGGGAGTAGCCCTGGCTGCCAGAAATGAGGGGAGCTATGAAAAGAGCTCCGTCTGGAACAGAATGACCACTGTGTGAATTGTGGTTCTTCTCGCTCGTTTATCAAATAATATTACTTACTCTTACAACTGTCTCAGTAATGAAAACCATTTTGCTGGGGTCGGGAATTTAGCTCAGTGTAGACCACTTGGCCAGTGAGCACAAGGCTCTGAGTTTGATCCTCGGCACTGCTTCCCAAAATCAATTTGCATACTTGGTGTGTTTAAATCTTAATATTTTGCTACGAAATTCTATGAAAGCGATTAGATTTTTAACTTAGTAAATATTGCCAATATTCCTGTTTCCTCTTTGATTTTCCAGAGTATTCTTAAATATGTCACTTTCCATTTTTTAAAAAAAGTGTCAAACTTGCTGAGCGTAAATCATGACCCAGATGCTACACTAGGAACTAACATACTTTCAGTATTAAGTGTGACATAGCCCACATCATAAGAAAACGGTGATCCTAGAAATAGTGATCACCCACGTTAGACCATTAAAAGAGAGAGAATTACAACACTTAATCTTAAACTAAAATTAAAATTCAATCTAAACTTATCTAAACTCAGTTTTGAACAAACCTAGAAGTAAATTACCCTACCTAGGGACTTTACAGTCTTAGCAGATATACACATAAGTAATAATGATACAATGGGTTGAAGTTAATATTATTGGCATATGTTAGGTATCATAGAAACTCCAAGAAGGAAGAGATATTTTTCCAAATGGTAATCTGCTTTCTCAGTATGGATTTATTCTCTACACAGGATCAATTTCTGCACAACCCCAGAGGTACACATTTATTTGTTTTGCAAGAATAGCCCACACAATGACTTTTATTATTTTTGCACATATGGACCCAGGTATGGAACTTCCATATACATCAATGATCACATCACCCACAATGTGGCCAGACTGGAGCCCTGGGGGCTTTGTCTTCTCCAGTTGCTACTTGGAGAAGCCCAGTGGCAAATCAAGAAGTTGTGACAAAAGTTGTGATAAAACTCTCAGCAACATTTCTCTGCTGGCACAATCCTGCCCAGGACACACTGGGCAGTCATGAGGCACCACACTAAAGCTGACTAGAAAGAACACAAGGCAAAAGTAGACATGAGACCTAGCTATTCCTCCAGTGCTCCATGATATCCTTACCTGAAAGCTGAAGAGGCTTCTGTGAGGACAGAGTAAAGGGCCTTGTCAATTTGCAATTTTAATGTACAGTTTTAGATACAATACAGATGTTTATGAAATGTCAACAGGAACCAGAAAAAATCATTATTGAGATATTTAAATTTGCTTTCCTAGACCCTCTTCCCATGTCCTCAAACCCTTATACAAACCCCGATCTCTCACCCTCACTGTGTAAGTCCGCTTTAGGAACCTTGCCTTCTGTCTATCTTGACTGTGTACTCTGATCTAAATCAACTCTTCTCTTTCTTATTCTCATCTTGGTAAATTGTTTCTACTTCTCACCTCACAGGCCCTGTATATGATGTCTCCCACAGTGAAAGTGTGGATATTAACACTCCAGGGGGCAGACTTGGACCAGTGGGAAATGGTGAAGGAAAAGGAGCCTCTTCCCCCACCGACAGGCTATCTGGAGATGCAGTTGTCTATATGGCCCCTCGGAGCGCCTGTCTCACGGTCCAGGGATCAGCTGCGCGTTTTATCAACGGAGGCCGAGGAAGTGAATGTTCTAATCTCCACGGTGCCTTTCCCTGCTGCATTCTCTCTGCCCTTCTCCGCCTTTCCTCCGGGATTACACTGAACCTAAATATCCTTCTGTATCACATTCTCTACCTCATGCCCTAAATTAAACTACTTGTAATTCTACTTCACTTTCTACTATCTATTTAGTACCTATTTCCCCCAAATGACATTTTACAAGCAGTAAAATTATTCGATAAAAAGATTTGCTTTGCTGTGACTGACACTGGGCACTAGTTGCAAAATTGGGGCTTTTTTTTGCAGAAGCATCAAGACGAGACAAAGAAGTCTCTTACAGACATAGATGTAATGGATGCTCAGCCAAGTGAGTCCGAAATTTTTCTACAGACTTAAGTTTTGCAACAGAAAAGCCCCCAGCACAGGGTTCAACAAATGCTAGACTGAGGATTTTCAGATCTGGAAGAAACGAATTCAAGAACTACCCTTTGGCTATTAGAATGTCAATGACTGGGATAGTTTAGCCCTCCCTTTCCAGCATCACACTCTTATTCCCAACAGACAATAGTACTGGCTAAAAGGTATCTCAGAGGTTAATAACGGAGTAATATAGGCTACCAATATTTTAAAAAGCAAATGTTCAGTTTCTATGTTAATTTAGTGGTACCATTTTTAAAAGTTGTTTAGCTCTCTTGGCAAATGTTATTACTAGTGAAAAAATTTAGCGAGATACAGGGTTATATAATATCTCATTACTCTTTGTAGCATGAAATACTTTCCTTTTATATTATTTTTAAATGAATTATTTTGGGTTTTTAATAGACTATCACTTGGACTCACAAGAAATGATTCTTTAATATGTATTCTTGCAAGCACCTGCTGAGTTTCTGACTTTAAATCTATGTCCTTTTTTATATGCAATGTGAAAATAGTTGCTCCAAAGCATTTTAAAATTTTAATTTAGGCTGATATAATCGGTATAATATACTTACATAGAAATAGTATTTTGTGAACTTAAATAGGTAAGATTTCTAATCAAATATTTGAGAAGCAGAGTTAGTTTTAACTTTTAAATGGAAGTAAGTTCTTTTTGGTGGTTTCTAAGTTCATACAAATTCTGACTGAAAAAGAGAAAGAGAAAAAAGAGAATAAAAGGAATCTTATTAGGTAAAAATGAGAAAATTACTTTGAAACTATATCTGAGTGAAGTAACAACTATTGAAATGTAGAAAGGCGAAACTGGATAGTATTTGCTTTTAATTAAGCCCGAATCCTCTCCTTTGCTCCTGGTGTACGTGTTAGATAAGTCACTTAGCTGGGCTCTTTTATTGGTCTTGGGATCTATTTCATTGCTCATGACAAATTCCAAGGCAGTTTCAATATGATTTATATATCTGTTACATTGGAGGTTAACAGTCTCCTAAATTAAATTACTGTTGTTTCACACTGAAAGAAAAAAAGGGAAGAGGGCCTTTTCAGGTAACACTGCATTTCATTTAGGTAAAATAATTCGTTGACGTTTTATTTCTAAATAGATTTTTCTTTTTACAAGTCTCCAAGAGTATGTAGAAACAAAGAAGAGTGATTAAAGAAGTTATCTTTGTGATTTCTTCTAAATACACTTTTTCCAGAAGTGTCTTTATTTCTAGGTCTAGGCTGGTTTTTTTTTTTTTTTTTCCCCTAGGCTAGTTTTGGAGTTTTCTTTATTTCTTTAACAATGGCTTATAAAACAAAAAGACCTAGCTAAATTTCCTTGAAAAATAATTTTCATGATGTAGGAAATTTAGGAAATTCACTCTTAGTTTTTACTTTCTTTTGGAGGACATAACATCATCACTGATGCTGATACAATATCTGGTACTCTAGAAATATTTATCAAATTGTATATTTACTAAATGTATATAAAATAAAAAATGCTTAGTAAATAAATGCCTATATTTACCTCTTACGTCAGTCTTCTCCTAGGAACTTAGTTGCTTTATTACAAAAAAAGAGGAACCTAGATGTCACCATGGAGGACATTGCTGCTAAAATAAGTGATCCCCATGAATTTATTTTTCTACCTTGAAATATGTATAAATTTTTACACTTAGCTGAAGATACCATTAGTGTGTGTCAAAATTTATGTAGTACTTTGTTTTATGTATTTTTTATAGACTTTATCGCATTTTCAATTTTACAATTTGTTTTTCATCTGATGTACCAGGACATCAAACTGACATTTTGGCGAGAGCATAGTGGTGGGAGAAAGAGGATTAAATTCATGGTAAGTCTCTATTTCTACAACTTCTTGACATTGTTCTTGTTCTTTGCATACCCAAAGGTTCTAACAACCTAAAAATCCATGAAATATTAGTTGAGTTAGTTATTAATATTTTTAAAACAGAGTAAATGAATTAAAGGATTTTAATTAACAATAAGGTTTACCTTTAGCCAGGTATTTGTAGGGTTTCAGCTTTGTGGATGAAATCTATCTGGTAACCGCTCAATTCTCTCAGTTTTATCAGTAATGATGGAGTCAGTGTCATCAAGAATTCATTATACTGATTATTAATATTTGCTTAAGTATTTCTACTAAGTTTGCAGTAGACAATGACAATGGAAAACCTAGGCATAATTTCGATTGGTAAATAGAAAGCTGATTCTCTTATTATTTCCCAGGCTACTGAACAAAATCTGATTTTGCAGACCCTCTGCATCTCTTGCTATGAAAATTTTAGTATTTCTTTTTTCAACGTTGGGTTAAAAGGCATTGCCAGATTTTTCTGCAGGCTAAAAACTATGATAACATTGACATACAGTACTTACTTATTTTTGCACTGTGAGTGAAAAAGTGAACGCATAATAAGGAAATTAAGCAACTAACATGATACAGTGGTGGAAACATGAAAAACACCAGATTGAAAAAAGTAGCCGAGCTCATGTTTTCAGTTCCCTTAACAACCAAGTAGGCAACTTGATTAATGGTGCAGATCGCAAGCAATTCAGTGGCCACCTGAACGAACATAAGCAGATCATAATCACCTGAAAAGCACGGTCCCAGTGTTGTGCTTCTGCAATGGGAACAGCCAACATTAAAGCTTACACCCCACCTGAACCAAAGCACTCATTAATTTCAAATTACACAGACATAAAAAGCATTCTAAAAACTTTTAAGGCATAATCCGTTTAAAATGTAGTACTGATTTATTACATTATCAAAAGTAAATTAAGAATAAAAATTGACTTATAATTAAGAAGCGCTGAATAGGAAAACACAGAATTAATTCAAGATTATTATTCTCGTTCCCAGAAATAGATTGTGGTTCTACTTTAGGTCACTGTTTGTATATTCTATAGTTGTTGTTTCTTTTGTTCCATTTTTGTACTCTCAACCATTTATCAGAAGCTAAAAAGACCTATTAATCATTTCCCCTAACTGCTACACTACATAGTGTATCAATTGGAGTCCTGAAATAAAAATAAGATAAATGATCTGACATGAATTGTAGCCTGATGAAGCAAGAACAAAGATCTGACACATGGTAGATCTAATAATTCTTGCCTTGTGTTTAAAATGCACACTTACTACATTGTTCTGATTTGCCATTTCCTTTATATCGGCATTCTGAAAGAAGTACAGATTACAGAGAAGGGAAGTTAAATCCAAATTAAATTGAATATTGCATATAAAACAAGAATAAATGTGCTGGGTAACAGCATCACTATCCTTTCTACAGTATTCTAGTCATTTATGAAGGAAGTACCAAATCATGCCTAAAGAGAATGTACCACAGTTATTATTGATCTTGTGCACGCAGCAGGCTTCTCCGCAAGGTTACACAGCTCCATGAGATGGATGATATATTTTACTGAGAGACAAAGTACTTTAGTAAAGACCATGTTTTGTCTAAAGAAGCCCAGAAAAAAACATATTAATATAAATATCTCTTACGTTAGAAGGTTTATTTATCTCTTCAGAGTTTATATAGCAATTGAGTAGGTAATAAAATGATTGGGTGACATCTAAAAATGTGGGAAAAATCCTAATATATTGCTAATTTATCATGTTTTTTTAACATAAAGGACTACATCTTCGGTTCTGACTTGTGTAGTGGGCTATACAATTGTCCAGTGAAGATGTAGTTTCTAGAGCACCCACAGGCTCACCAAGGGCTAGACAGGGTTGTCATTGTATATTCCCTTGACATTTTGTTATGCAAATGGCAAATGCATTTACCAGCATGCCCTGCTTCTGCACCCATACATTATTATGAATATTGCCAGAAGATTATTACTGTTGTTACTATCATGCACAAACTCCCTCAACACTCTTCCCAAAACTTTTCTCCTATTTAAACAGAATCAGCATGGTCTCGACAGATCATTCTCTGATCATTTATTAGGATGGAAAGCAACTAATATTTTTGATGTTTTCCTAAACCAGATTGTTACTAAAATGTTAGACATTCCCCTTTATATAAATTATTGACGTTGGCATATTTTAAAGTGATGATCAAAAATGACTTAATAATTTTAAAAGTTATTTAAAGTTTCTTTTTCTTTTTTTAAGTTTCTTTATTAGTACCTATTTGCAGTACATAATAATTGCATTCCTCGTGGGGAGTTAATGCATGTACATAACACGTCTTAGTTCTTCT
>PVJO010018974.1:0-35332 GCA_004026905.1 Hystrix cristata | reverse complement strand
GCAAGGTCTTGTACTAATTTGCAGGACCAGTAGCTGCCCACCAACCAGAAGCTGCACTTATTATTTAATTCTCAAAGCAGGATCCGTTAAGGTAACCCATGGCAACCATGGGGTGTTCTCAGTTTCCACTGTCCTGAATTCCTAACCTGATAATGAAAAATTGTAGGAGACAAATCCCAGAAAACAGAAGGGTCTATTGGCTGAATGTCTATGCTTTTATGCGTCTAACTCAAGGCCTTTCTTCTACCCTCGTGTTTTCTGAAAAGAATGGCAGAAACAGCATAGTATCAAATTTATCCTGTTATATTACCAAGTAGTGCAACAGGCCTAGAGAGCTGTGAATGATGAAGGCCGCAGAGGAGAAAGAGAGATGAAGAGAAAGAAGGGGTGAAATAGGGATGCAGGGGCAGTAGATGGCCGATTTTCTAGATATGAACTTTGATGAAGGTCGGTAGAAAGTAAACATCATAATAAACAAACAAACATCATTTAAAAAAACAGAAATGACAACTAACTATAATGAGTGAAATTACAGTGGGTCTTGGAATAAAATATAAATCTTAAAAGATGCTTTGAAAACAATCAGGGAATCTTGAATTCTTAAGAATATTCCATATTATTATGAATCTGAAAAAAATTAAATTCAAAATCCAATATAACACCTTAGAAAAAAATGGGAAAGTATTTTAGGAATTTTCCTTACCTTTAGTATTTGTTTTGATCTTAGAAATCATTTTTCAGCAGGATACAAAATCAACATGTTTAAAATATCAGTAGCTTTTCTACACACCAGTAATGAACTAACCAAGAAAGACAGAAAACAATTTCATTCACAATAGCTTCCAAACAAATCTAAGAATCAACTTAACCAAGGAGGTAAAATCTTCTACAGAAAATTATAGAACACTGAAGACAGAAATTTAAAAGACATAAGAAGATAGAAAGAAACCTCTTGTGTTCATGGATCAGCAGTATTAATAATGTTTAAAAGGTCAATTACTAAAAGTGGTCTACAGATTCAATCCAATATCCATCAAAATTCCAATGACATTCCTCAGAAAACTAGAAAAAAAATTCAAAACTTCATGTGGAAACACACACATACACACACACACACACACACACACACACACACACACAACCAGAAGAGCTAAAGCAATCCTAAGAGGAAAAAAAAAAAAGCAAGGATGGAAGCATTACTGTAATTACACTACCCAATTTAAAATCATTGTGGAAAAAAAAAAAAACCAGCATGGTACTGCACAGAAAAGATACATAAACCAATGGAATCAAATAGAGGACACAGAAACAAACCCACCCATCTGTAGCCATCTGATTCTTGACAAAGAACCCAAAACAGTATGACAGCAAAAACACAGCCGCTTTAAGGAATGGTCCTAGGAAAATGGATATACATATCTAGAAGACTGAAACTAGATCCTCATTTCTCACCCTATACAAAAATCAGTTCAAACTGAGTGTGCTGATACACATTTAATTCCAGCACTCTGAATTAAATGTAAAAGACTGAGGCTAAGGATCACAATTTTGAGGCGAGCGTAGGCAACTTGGTGACTTAGTGAGACTCTGTCAAAATAAAAAAAACAAAAAAGGGCTGTAGCTCAGGGTGAAGGCCCTGGGATCACTCCCTGGTACCCCCTCCCCACAACACGCACATAAAATCAATTCAGAATAGATCGAAGACCTAGATATAGGACCCGAAAATTTGAAAATGCTAGAAGAAAACTTAGGAGAAAGACTTGAAGCCATAGGCACAGGCCAGACTTCCCAAGCACTGGAAATAATAGCAAGAATCAACAAATGGGACTATACCAAATTAACAAGTTTCTGCACAGCAAGGAATAAAAGTGACATAGTGAAAAGATACTCTACAGAACGGGAGAAAAATCTTTGCCAGCTACTCTACTGATAGAGGATAAATATCTGGAATATATAAAGAATGCAAAAAAACTTAATATTGACAAAATCAAACAGCCTAGTCCATAAATGAGTAAACGAATTGAATGGACACTCCTCAAAAGAATAACTACAAATGGCCAATAAGTATACTTTTTTAAAATTCTCAACATCTTTATCCATTAAGGAAATACAAAACAAAATCACGTGGAGATTCCATCTCAACTAGATCAGAATAGTTATTATGCAGAATACAATCAACACTGGTAAGGACCAGGGCGGGGACACTTTTGTACTGCTGGTGAGATTGTAAATTAATGCAGTCGCTGTGGAAATCAACCAGTATAGAGATTGGGAATTCAAAAAAAAAAAAAAAAACCCCACTAAAAATAGAACTACCATTATGCCCCAGCTATACTACTCCTTGATATATAGCTGATGGAATTAAATTTGGCATACTATAGGGGTATCTGCTTACCATGTTTATTGTGACATGATTCACAATAGCCAAGATAGGAAACCAAGCTAGGTGCCTATCGACAAACGAATGGACAAGGAAAATGCAATGTACATATACCACGGAGTATTACTCAGCAGTAAAGACAAATGAAACTTTCTCATTTACAGGGAAATGGTGGAACAGGAATGCATAATATTAAGTGAAATAAGCCATACTCAGAAAGCAAGTATCGCATGTTGTCTCTAATATGTAGAATCTAAAAATGAAGACATGATAGTAGAAGGGAAACTATTTTTGGATAAGAGGAATAGAATAAAGAGGAGGGGGGAGGTAGGTAAGGGAAGGCAATGGAAGAGAGGAAAAAGAGTCATTAATATATCATTAGGAGATCCTGATGTTGGCATAAATATGTTGAGGTGCAAAGTTGCCCATTACACTCTGTTAAATGAAACAACTGGCTACAAAACTTTGCATATGGCATTGCCAATTTTTTATTTTCAAAACTATATTACATATAGAGATATCAAGAAATCATCCAAAGTGGTGTCACTTAATAGTTTTAATCTGTCTCCTGGAGTGAGATTCTGAGCACATTTTTCTTCTGTTTAAGAGTACCGTTTGATTGTGCTATTATATAAATGTTTCCAAGTGGATAAACTTAAGAATTGCTGTATATATTTGGAGGTGATAGATATGTTAATTAGCTTGATTTTAGAAATCATTTCACAACATACATGTATCTCAAAACACCATGTCGTATACCCTAAATATGTACAATTGTATTTGCATATATGCAATAAAAAATCATTTGTCAGAGTAACCTGCCAGGCTTACCCCAATTCACTCAAAACACAGTTCACCAGAACTCAGTCCAGAGCTTTTGTTAGGGATTCTCACTTGTTTCAGTCAGGTATGGAGAGGAGAATGGAGATCAGATTGAAAGTGCAGTAAGAAAAAGGAAAATTTAAATGATTAGATTCATGATAAAAATCAATACAAGTCCAGGAGAACACGGTTTAATTTCTGTACAAGGAGCCGTGGTCCCCTGAACAGTCCATGGCACCCATTTTTTTAACCAGTGAAATCCACGTAGAGTGGTTATAACACATCCAGTATTTAAAAATTAATCCCTGAGTCATAGTGATAAGAAAGAGAAGATGGGATCTGTAAGAAAAAATAAATTAATCTGGAGGCGCTACACCATACCCCACCCAACCCAGGCTCTGACGACATCAGGTCAGGAAGGAGTGTGCCTACAATGAGAAGGGAATCGAGCACACTTGTGGAAGAGGAGGAAGATGACAGCAGGGAACCTGGAGAGACCTGGAACATGGGGAAGCAGCATCTTCCTTTGCCATTCCTCAGCCCTTGAGGCTTCAATCCCAACGGGGACCAAATGCTCTGGATGATTTGCACACAGAGCAGCAGAGAAGGGGGAGTTTGCCCTTTCCTTTCCCAAGTACGTATTTATAAGCATGTATGAGGGAAACCCCCCCAAAATAAAACATTTGACAAAAATAAATAAACTCACTGGGGGAGATCCTGTTACCTAGGAATTGGAAAAAGGAAACATTCCCTATAGAATACTATGTACAGCCCCAATCAACACAGTGTTAACATTGAACACGTAAGCTTCATTAAAATCAGCAGGAAGGACCCTTCCTCAGGAGCCTCATGAGCAAGGAGAGACCAGTAGCAAATATTTTATTTTCCACTGTGGTTGGTATGAAAGGCAGATTTAGTCTGTGCCAAAATAAGAGTTCTACCAAGAGCAGATAAGCTGCACCTGAGACATGAATAAAACCAAGGCAAAGACCTTACAAGCCAGCAAAAACATAGATGTTTATGTGGTATCATAAAGTACTGTCTTTCATGCTGACTTTATCCAGTGACTATTAACTGAACAACCGTACTCTTTGCCAAGCATGTACTCAGTGCCAGAACACAGCCTCTGTCCTCGAAAAGTTCCCACTACTTATCTAAGTTCATCAGAAGGTCTCTGTATTATTCCTAAGTTTAGTGTCTCCCCGGCAGGAAAACAGCTCTCAAGCAAATGAACAAACACTCCTTTACAGCATGGATTAGGGTGACTAGGGTTCAGTGACTTTATACACACACACACACACACACACACACACACACACACACACACACACCACACTTTTTTTTTTAAATCCAAGGACCTCTTTTTTTCAAACAAAATATACATACAGCCCAGTCCCTCCAATCTCTTTGCAAAATTTATAAGCTTGCTTTAAACCCCTGAGTTTGCTACCCTGTGGTGGTGCAAAAATACCTGTGACTACCTGGGGACTCACTGGAGCATCATCTGCTTGACTTATAGACCCTTCTCCCATTTCTGCCACTTCTGTTCTGTGCTGTAGTGATGGGGAAATATTGTCCTTATGATTTTCAACACTCATTACATTTCCACAAATCATCTGGAGTTAAATTATTTGCTAATTACTGGGCAAACATATAAGTTCAAATTTAAAAGTTCCCTCCTCTAGAAAATTCTTTCTGCTGCCTCTTCATAGGAAAAATTTTCCTTATCCCTTTGCCCAGAGTTCTCAACCTCCTACCATCTTGCTGGCTCCTTTCTTTGCCTTTGTGAGAGTTAATTTTATGTGTCAACTTGAGGGGGCCTTCGGATACCCAGACATTTAGTAAAACATTATTTGGTGTGTGTCTGTGATGAGATTTCTGGATGAGATTAACATCTGAATTGGTAGACTGCGTAAATCAGATGTTCCCAATATGGGTGGGCCTCATCCAATCCACTGAGAGCCTGCGTAGGTCAAAAGAGTGACCAAAAGAAAATTTACTCTCTCTTCAAGCTGGAACATCAATCTCCTCCTGCCTTTGGAGTCAGATTGGCACTTACCGTTATCAGCTCTCCTGAGTCTCAAGCCTTCGGACTGTAGATCTTGGGATTTCTCATCTTCCATCCTCACATGTGCCAACTCCTTAAAAATTAAAAAAGAAAAATTGTGTGCATGTGTGTATGTATGTATGTGCATAAATAAATACATTTAACAATACAAAATATTTTCAGTATTTTCTTTGTCCATGTATATGTTCCCTAGATATTGATGAGAGTTATAGATGTCCTACTGGTTATACTTCTCTGGAATTCCCTCAGTAAGAAACTCTCCCCCTTTGCCATCTCTCTCCTGTTTTCATTCCCTGCTTCTTGAAACAAAAGAACAACAAACAAATATAATTCATGCGCTCTTTCTTATGCAAAGCAGTTTAGGCATCTGTTTTTGTTATCTGGGCTCCTTCCATCTCTACCTCACCTTCTATCTCGAGTAGCACATCGAGTGTTTTCCCGACACAGCAGACCCTTTCCACTTCCCTTTCTCACGTGAGTTCTGTCAGTTATGAGAATACCTTTTCATTGCAGAACACAAAGAAGGATAAAGCCTGTCTACTGCCTCCAGCTGCTGAGCCACCTCAGCAAGCTTCAGAGTCCTGGGTAAATCACCAAAGCGGGCTTCTGCCAGCCAGCAGAGAGTGGTCCCTAAGGGACTGAGGCACATACAGAAAGACTAGACAAATGTTCAAAAGGAGCAGGTGTCTGTAAAATAAGAGGAGGGCAGGGCTGCTGGGGCAAACTGAGGAAGCAGAAAACTTCAAGCGGATCGTAGGTGCAGCGAGAGAAAAATAATTTATCGCAGCATTTGCAAGCTGCTGGGCCCCACGCCTAGAGCTCCACAGAGAAAGCTGAGGTCTTGATCTATCTAGCCTACGGGCATTTCTGTCACGAAACCAAGCAGCACTGTCACTCGTAAAGCAACTCAGATTAGAAAGTGCGGTGCAGCTATACAAGGCAGAAAACACGTTTTGATGAAATATGCACAAGATGTTTCTGTAACATTTCAGTTCTATGTATTCTGTTCTATTATTTACAAATGAAAATACAAATGGAATAAAAGAATATGCTGGGGAAGCCAGGAGGTCTGATTTATTGCAGAAGTTTTGGGGGTTATTGTGTATCTATTTTTTCTTTTATGATTTTTTAATCACCTATATTTTAAACTTCCTTAGTGGTCCTTCCTCAGATCTGTTTATACCATACTTAGTCTAAGTAGTAAAAGGGGAATAGGCACAATGAGGCCCCTATTGTGAGATTAACGAATTGAAAGATAAATTTAGGCAATAAAAAATATCATAATATTCTAAGTCACGAAGTATTTGCTAATTTTTTTATAATTGCCATTTATTTTTTCCCAAGCCACATAATAGGAGACCGGTCTGAGTCTGTTGAATGAACAAACTCTCTCCATGGGAATTCTCAAGAAACTACAACCCAAAGTCGATATACCAATGGTATTAGTGCCTCCCAATTCCTTACTCATCTCAGCCTCGCATTATTTTTAGTTACCTAATTTCCTCAGGAAGCTAAACATCCCGAATTGGGTTCCCAGGGTGAAAATTATGGAGGGAGATGAGAGTGATAGAAAAAGAATATGTTATGTTTGAATTCATTCAATAAATATTTGGAGTGGCTACACTGGACCTAGCAGAACATTGAGTATTAGAAATAGAATTATTGATTGTAAAATAGCTGGTTCCTTTCTTTGTGGTGCTTACATTTTAGAAAAAATACACAACCCTAAGAAATGCAGTAATTAAATGGTAATGGGAATACTTCAGGAGGCATGGGTGGACATGATAAAGAGAGAGTTTTAGCAGCTAAAGTCACTTCACCCAACAAGCATCTCACTTCAGAAAATCCACCCCACACATCCATATATTGTAGGAACTCTTTGTGCAGTCATCCCACTATTTGGCACACAAATCAAGTGAAAGGATTCAAAGAAAATTAGGCCATTCATACCCAGAACTTAATACCATGTAATTTATTGAGTACTTACTACATGAATGATCTGAAAGATGAAATTGTGGTTAAACTAGTGAGAGCCATCATCCCTGCCTCTGAGCAGCTGACATTTTAACAACATGTCAAAATATTGACCAATAGTGAAACAGCAACAATAGACACTCTTTTAGTACTTCCCAGGAGGCAGAAGGACAGGCATTTTACTCTATGATATGAAAGAAGTAGCAGAGAAGCCATGAAATCGTAAGTGCTGAAGAATTAGTCTTTATTAGGAAATTTAGACAAAACACCAAGTGAACATTAGTCTTTGTTTCCAGTAAGAAAAGAAAAGCAGTGTATTCCACAGTGCTAATGGACGAAGTCCATCCTGGATCCTGGATCCTGATATAGGTACCATCTTTAGAATGTGGAAATAGAATTTCTTATTTGCCCTAGTGTTTCTCTTGAATTTAAAAAAAAAAAATCCTGTACCTAAGCCCCATCATCACTCTACTATTCTTGTGCCCTCCTTTGCTCTGTGGGGCACTCCTGGCCTCATTGTTACTGTCTCTCAGACCAGCTCCTGCTCCAGGCCTTTTTCACTTGCTGCCTGTTCCCTTGCTCTGAAAAATCCTCCTCTAATTATTCACATGGCTTATTTCGTACCTTTGTCAGTTCTTTGTGCAAAAGTTTCCTTCTCCACTGAGGCCTTCCCAGATCGCATCGTGTAGTTGTAAACACTTTCCCAACACTTCCCACCTTTATCATTCTCCTTATTCCTCCGTCAGCATCTAAGGTGCTATCTGTTTTGCCATATCTATCCCTTGCTATAAACAGATTTCTTAAAGGCAGAGTTTTTGCCTGTAGAACTGCTATGGCCTCCGGAGCTAGCATACAGTTTGACTCATATCGCATACATTCAATACAATTTGTTGGGTGAGTGAATAAATTTCATAGAGCGCTACAGCTGGGGAGGCCTTAATGGAAGCACTTTCAGCTTGGCATGAGAATACCTGGAAATAATGTTTTCATGAACTTCAAATATCTCCTTGAAAAGGGACGTAGACCTTTTCCCTGTTCTTCAAACATACCGGGAGATAAAAAATTTTTGAAACCTTCCTGAGACATCAATATGTTTATGTTCAGTTTACATGATAAAGCAGAGTCATTATGAAGAAGAATATTCATATAGGAACATGGATATTTATCCAACAAGGTCAAAATAAAATTATACTATACAGCCCTTGAATTATGATGGGAATAAAGTATGAAATGCCTAACTGGACTTAGTGTCTTAAGACACCAGTAAGCTCCAGACACCAGGGCTGTCATTCTTTATGAACAACTCCAAGGGGAAAAATCATGTTGATAGTGAACCATTGAATTACTCAAACAGTACCCTATCGGCAAAGGTAGTTCTGGCACCTCCCAGTAAAATAAAACTATGTAATTATCATGAAAACAGCCTTTCATCAAGAATCAGGCCCATTCTTATCAGTTATCTTTTTATTTGCACTGGCAAAAGCAAACACATTTGTGGACAATAAATATATTTAAGTTTAGAATCGACTCATACATCTAATAAAAAAGGGTGTTGTCACTTAATATTCAGTGTGCATGGAAGGCCACTGCTTCACACACGGCTAGTTGAGTAAGCACAGGCTAGGCCTACAAAGATCCAAACTGAAGGAAGTAAAAAGGCAATGGGACCTCCAGGTTACCCACCTGGTATGAACAGGTAGATAAGCTGTCTCTTATCTCTCCTAGGAGTTAGTATAAGTAAGTCATTGAATACTAAATTCATTGCCTTCTGTCATAAACAAATCCTTTCTTTCACAATTAACCCTGGGGATTCTCAGAAAATATTCTTCAGAAGAATAACACGTTAGTTTAAATCCACATAGGTAGTGACTGGTATCAGATCCACTCTTTAGAACACGTTTTGATAAGAGAGCATAAGAACTCTACTTTATTCTTACTTTCACTATATTTCAATGTCTGGTCATTGTTGTTGTTGCTGTTGTTGTTGTTGTCGTCATTAGCAAACTAAGAATACAGAATGTTCTGTTGTGCACTCAAAAAATGTGTAGAATAAAATCAACCACTGTGAAATTTCTGTTTGTGTGATCCTAGCTATTAGTGGAAGTGGACTGATGAAAGATGAGACAAAGGAAAAATTATAAACAAAATAATACATGAATGAGTACTTCACAAGTATAAATAGAAATTTTCAAAATATTATTTAAAACTTTTTCTCTGAAAAGCAAAAGATTTATTGTGTATGAAATCAATACATATCTCTTACAAAAAAGGTTAGACTAGAATAAAGCTCTCACATTTGTAAGGGCACACATGAAACATTTTATAGTAATGATAAAGGCAGCAAGGACTTCCACTAGGACTCATATTCAAATAAGACTTTACAAAAACAGATAGGAATCAGTGCAAAAAAATACTGTCAAAGTCAGTTTTATAAACCTTATAATTGTGTATGAAACTGGCAAGCATAAGCTTATTTACTGATATAAAATAGCACATAGAGAAACCATTTATAGTTTTAGTTAAGGCTTTTAATATTACGAAACTGGTAGGGAGTCTAAACTCAAGCATATTTGATGTGACAATAGATGAAATCGCTCCCCAACTCCAGGAATGTGCTGTGAGCTTTTGAGTCCTTCAGTCTCCTTACAGCTGTCATTTGATAGTAAAATGATTGGGCTTCTCATGCAGCAAAGTAACAAGTGGTCACCACAGGGAGGAGAATGTGTCCCTAGATCTCTAGCCCCAACTTGGAATGCATTTTTAACAATGAAAACATAAGGGGTGGTGGTTACTCTTCCAGGTCAGCCCACAAAAACCTGCCAGGTCTGCCACTGCCCAACACTTTGGCTATGTAGGGAGCGAGTCGACTTCTGTGGGCTGGAGGATGAACTTTAAGAACGAACTAGTTTCTAAACTGGGGCTTCGTACATCATTTCAAATCAATACCGATTAAATATGAATTCTTTTTAAGGACACAAAGATTTGCAACATTTTTACAAAACAGACAAAAAAAGCACCAAAATATTGGATTAAATATAATACAGGAGTCCAATGAAACAAATTAGATTAATCTCTTATTTGATGTATCTTATGGTTTGTGTCTAGATAGCCCCCTTAAAAAGCCTCAAAGAGCTCCCATGTTTATCCTACTCAGAATCCCCTTCTGGCTAGCAGAGGCTTTACTTTCTCATCTTTATATCTTTTAAATAGATTTGCTTGCACCTTCCCTCCTCTATCCACAGTCTCACTCTTCACCACTGAGATACAACCCTTGCATTCACTAAGTATTATAAACACAAGTGATTTTTATATATATGGACTACTAGAATTTTAACATGTTTTGGTTTAGTAACTAGATATAAACTGAGTAATGAAAAGCAATACATTTACTCTACACTAACAATATCTTTTAAAATTTTAATGTGGCTGGCTATAGGCTCAGCTTTGTCCCTGTTCTCAAACCTTCTCTCTAGAGTTGAAGGAGAACCCACATTTATAGCTTGCTCACTGGTGTGCCTCCAGGGAACAGGGTGAGGAAACAGGCGCAAGCAATTGTCCATGGGGTCACCTTCCATGTGGAATGGATGGTCAGTCACCGCCAGGAGGCCTAACCACAGGCAGGACTTGCACAGATTCACTGTCCACAGCTAGTACCTGGCCCCGGGTCAGTGAGCCACGCAGGCTTTTTGGAACTACAATTACCTTGAAGGGCTTTGGAAACAAGAATTTCCTAAAATAGTCAAGAAATTTATGAAACAAGACGATAGTGAAAAGGGTATTTGCTTTTCCAGATATTAAAACTTACTTCAACTAATAAAATGTATATATAAAAATGGCTAAAATGGTCATGTTATATGTTTTTACCACAATAAAAAAAACAACTTTTCTGATCACATGTAACTCTTAGGAATTGTGTGAGCCAATTTTAGGGGGTTGATTTAGAGATTTGTTCTTCACTGAAGAGATTTGCAGAGCAAGTCCAAAGCTGATACTGTAGTTGCATGACATCCTGAGGGACAACTTGACGAGAGTAACCGGACAAACGGACCTCCTTCAGCGATCTGTCCCCACTTCAAAGAAATCTGTAAGAGACCCACCTAACACTTCCATTTGCACTTCACTGACTGGATCTTAAGAGAAATACAATTTTCTAGCTATGCCAGGTAAACTGGGACTATCGTAGTAAGAAAAAAAGATACTGGGTAGGCAACTAGAAGTCTGCTACTACTCTGTAGTAAATATAGCATGGTATTAACACAGTGACAGAAAATCAGCTGGGATGAACAGAAAAGAAGTCTCAAAATAAATGTAAATATATATGGAGATTCAAATATAAGAAGATAGTACATCAGCTTAATGGACAAAGATACTGAATACATAAATGGTGCTGGCATATTAACCTCTGTTAGGAAACGATGTTAAATGCCCATCTTACATAACATATAAAATGTATCACTAATAGATTCAAGATTTAAGTGTAACAAACATGAAGAAATTTAGAAAATAGATCATTTTAGAATGGGAGAGAGAGCCTTCTTATGCAGAATGGGAAATCCATGCGCTACACAATCTGACTAAGGAAAATGGAAAGTTTATATGGAAAAGGAGGCCACAGGCAAAGGTAAAGCAATAGATTTGAAAAAACTATTTTTAGTCCATGTGAGGAACACATACCCAAATATATCTAACATACCCAAAGCACCTATAAATAATTTTTTAAAGTCACAAACAATTCCATACAAAAATAAACAAGGGTCTAACACTGGGAAATTTATGGAAAAGAAAACGCAAGTGACCAAAAGAAAGCAGAGAAAAAGAAATCACAACCAAAACTTGATGTGAAGGAAACAAAATTTGAAGAAATGAAAAGCATCCCTCTCATCCCCCAGATTAGTCCTAATTAAAGATTGCAAAATCATTTGCTGTTGGTGAAATGATGAACACTATTGAAGTAGTTAATGGAGCTGAAGTACTTCTATATTACTTTTGGAAAGTACTGTAATATAGAAAAATCAATTAAAATTTAACATGCATAAACACATTAACCAAACTACTCCTTTTGCAAACTGCAGGCTCTATGTTAGGAGATAATGACCATAAGTTTTGTTAGCTTCACATCTAGCATTTACAGTGGTAAAAACTGGGAGCAATATGAAAAGTAACAGAGAAATGTCATTAGCACCATGTTTCATAATACCATGCAAGAGCTATAGAGTGTACTCGATTGAAAAAAGTCAAAATTCAGAGTAAGATATATAAACTATTTTCATTGTGGTTAAAAAGTAGGGAAAAAGTCACCTCGCATATTGCATGTGTGTCTTGTGTTCTTAAATATGGTGAACAATGAGAAAAGACATAAATCATGTTGTTTAAGACTTCTGAAGAGTGCATCTAGAGATGAAATACAAGGCAGAAAAGCTGACTTTTTATGTATACATCTTAGAATTGCCTTTACTTCCCTCAAAGAACATATTTTGAGATTTAAAAATTAATTTGGGTCCAACTGTCCCTAATACCACAGCAATGAAGTTTTGCCAAATAATAACTTTGCTTCCTCCTACAAAAACTCAAAAGATCTCTCCACCCTAAACTTATATTCTAAAATGGATGTTATGTATTTTATTGTTCCCTCCACAAAGGGTGAATGAAATCCTAACTCCTAGTACCTCAAAATATGACCTTATTTGAAAATAAGGTCATTGTAGATACAATTAAAATGAGATCACAGTAGAGTTGGGAGCCACTAATCCTATATAACTGGTATCCTTATGAGAAGATGACATGTGAAGCAGAGACTGGCACAATCCGTGTATAAGCTAAGAAATGTCAAGGATTTTAAATCATCATCAGAAGAATTCTGCTCTGCTGGTACCTTGATTTCAAACATCCAGCCTCCAGACCAGTGAGAGAATGAATTTTTGCCCTAAGTCACCTTGCTATGGCAGTCATAGGAAGTGTATATAACAAGTAAATCTTTAGTCCTGATTTATGGAATTAACAGCATATTTGAATATATATGAAAGGTACAGTCAGTGGGTTTTCTTTACATTCAAGAAAAATAAGTTATTTCTAGAAACAAAGATTTTTTGAAGGCTTGCTTTAAAAGTCTTATTAGAAATGTCATGAGATGTGTTTTTGTAAGTGTTCATTTTTTAGTTTATATAAGAAAAAGGAAATCATTTTCAAAATGGTGACTCTATAGATAGCGCATCATGAAGTGTTACTTTTGGGCTATGATATAGTTCTGTGGTACAGCACTTGTCTGGCATGCACAATGCCCTAGGTTTGGTTCCAGTACTGCAAAGAATAAAAACAAACAACAAAAAACAAAACAATAAAGTGAAAAAAAAACAGAAAATAAAGGGGAAAATGTGTTATTTTAAATTATCTTAAATATTATTTTGTGGTTTAGTTCAACTAAAGACAACTATTTTAATGTACAATCCGTTTATACTAGGCACTGCGCTTGAGGCTTAGGATATAGTAGCAAACAAGATGCAGACCTTGCCTTTAAAGAGCTTAAAGTCTGGTGGGGAACAAAAACAGTGCTGTGGCAGGGTAATAACACAGTCACGTTTACAGTACAATAACGTTTTCATCAATAGTGGACCGTGTATATGATGTGGTCCCATAAGATTATAGTGGAGCTGAAAATTTCCTATCACCTAGTAATTTAACTGTATTTTCATATTTTTGGCTATGTTTAGATATACAAATACCATTGTATTTCAATTGCCTGCAATGTTCAGGACAGTAACATGCTGTAGCCTAGGAGCCATAGACTATATCAGAAAGCCTAGGTGTGTAGTAGGCTATAATACCATCTATGTTTGTGTAAGTACCTGCTATAATGTTCACAAAAAGGAGGAAATTACCTAAGGACACATTTCTCCGCTTGAACGCCCTCTTTAGCAATCTGTAACTATGGGAGATGTGAAAACGGCCACAGGACGGGGTTGGTGTGGAGGCTTTAAGGGAGGATCTCTCCCCTAAATGAAGATTACTTCTAAACTGAAACCCGAAACTATAGGCGAGATCTGCACTGAAAGGAAGTGTCTTCCAGAGGCAGATGTCGGGTCACACAGCATCACCCCTTTGCAGGAGGCCCTGCCACAGTGTGGCGGGGACATGGTGTGCTGGTAGAAATGGTACATGAAAGCTGGAAAGTAATTGTTAGTTTGAAAACTGTGTTAAAGTTTTAGACTTGCAGCATAAAACATCGAAGAATCTTAAACGTAGCAGTGACACTTATGTTTTTCTTTTAGAAAATTACCTTACCAACGAAGTTGAAATAGTTTAGATGGAACAAACTAGGGAACCAAAATCCAGGGGAAAAGGACGGACAGTGGTGGAACTAGGAAGTAGTAGTAAGGATAGAAAATAGTGGGTGGATAAAGTTAGGGTCGGAAAATAAAGCTAATTAGATCATTGATTGAAAGACAGAGTATGGAAAAGGGAAGAATCAAAGTCGGGGTTCTGGCTTAGACATCAGAATAAATAGTAAACCATTCACGAAGGTGAGCAATAAGAGGACAATTTCAAGAGGAGATAATATATTCCATTTTGGGCGTGATTAATTTGATTTGCCTATGAGGTATATGTAAGTAAAAATGTCTGTAATTCCAGAAGGAAAACTGTTAGAGATTGAGATTTGGAAGCCATCAGTATACAAAGGATGGGAGTAGATTTAAAGGAAAAAAAAAAGATGTGTAGAGTGCTAGAGTTTGAAGGTGAGGACGGAAAGCCTAAGAAATAATTCTAAGGGACACCTGACAGAGAAAGAGACTTAAAAAACATGGCAAAAAGAGTGCCAGAGTAGTAAGAGGAAAACTGGGAGATTATTGCACAGTGAAAACTTGAGACAAAGTGTTCCAATATAGATTACTTTTGAGAAGTCACATTAAATAAGGATCTGATGGCATTCATTGGGTTTGAAAAGAAGGAATTGGCTAGTTGCTCTGGCAAGATCAGGTTTAATAAATGGTAGGGACAGAATCAAATTGCTGTGGGAGGAGGCGTGAAAAGCAGAGGAAACCAACAAGAAGCAGCTTTAGTTTTAACAAGCAGAATGAGTTTAAGAATGGTGTGTATGTGATGTCCCAGCTACTCCAGATGCTGAGGTAAGAGGATCGCTTGAGCCCAGGAACTGTTCGAGGCCGACCTGGGTAACATAACAAGATACTGTGGGTGCCTCTTAAACGAAAAATACCAACAAGGAGGCTAAGTGGGAATTTTAAGGGGTTAGGTACGTTTGCAGTTTGCTTATAGGTACAGTTCGATGGCTTCCCTTTATGTATGAGAAACCAAGGCATACAGTGGTGATGGGAATATTTATCTCTAAAGAAGTATAACAATTGAAATTTGTGTGGAAATTTTAGTGTTCATTTTGTTTAAAATATTACTTGCACCCACAATTCAGTCAAGCTTAATTATTAAGAATATGTAAAAAGTAAAAAGCACATAATTTTATTTCAAAGAGTTTGATTTCTAAGGAAAGTGAATAGGCAAAATGAATATTCAAAAGTAGAATCAGGTTACATATTTTGTATGGGGGGAATACAAAGTACTAATAATGACAAAAGTGAAAGAAAGACTGTATATCAAATTTCAGTAATGTCATGAGTGTGTTAGTGGGACTCAAGTAGAAATGTGTACAGTTAAAACTAATAGTTGTGAAAGCGCAACACGGTGCTTTCTGCCTTCAAAGACTTTTGAGGACAATCTCCTGAAATGCCACCAGGTGGAGATAACACTATGAAAGATGTCAGAACAATGGCTTGTCACCACCAACACGTACAGGTGCTTTGCGCAGCCACAATATGACAAAGAGACCTTCCTCACTTTCCCTTCAAAAAGACTTTGTCCTTGAAATATAAAATAAAGCGATCAAATTGAACTGAATAGTTATTCATACATTTTAACTTTTTCCCTTCTCATTCCTTGAAATGTAGTTTATATAGTTTTCATAATTAATAAATACATAAATAATAAGAAAGTAGAAATGCAATGAGGCATACCTCCCCCCAACAGACTGTATTTCCAGGAATTAGTTAAAATTAAAACACACTTTAAAATAAATTCTGCCCATATTGTTATTTCTAAACTGTGGGATTAGAACTGTCCACAAAC
This sequence comes from Hystrix cristata, assembly GCA_004026905.1. Classification (NCBI taxonomy): domain Eukaryota; kingdom Metazoa; phylum Chordata; class Mammalia; order Rodentia; family Hystricidae; genus Hystrix; species Hystrix cristata. The sequence continues at coordinate 18,959 of PVJO010018974.1, read as the reverse complement.
AACATAGGTGTAACATTTATAAATTTGATACTTGACTCATTTTGCAAACAACGAAATAAATTTGTCTGTTACAATTGCTGGAACACTGCAGACACATTTATATACTCAAAGTACCTTTGTCTAATCTTGGATTTGCATAAAATTTAGTTGTGCCTTTTAAAAGTTTTCTTGTTTGATTTGAACTTCATAAAAACCAATAGTAACAAAATTCTTTGGGAGTATTTGTTTAAGAGGATATTTTGTTTGTTGTTTGTTGCTTTGCCTAAATAGTTCCTATTCAACCTAGTATTATGCATAGCTGCAGTTGCATTTATAGAAGCTGGAAAGGCTAATTTATAATTTATTTTTATTTCTTTGCTTGCTGGTTGGATAGGTGGGTGTTTGGGGACTGCAGGTTGGTTTTCCCTGAAATCAGCTTCTAGATATACAGGGTTACTTTGCGTGAGTTAACTTTGTGTAACAATCTAGGGGATGAATTTCTAGTTACTCTGACATAACAGTAAAAAGATCTAGTATATTATTCCCCAAAATGACTTTATGTATGGAAAGCCAATTTAACAGCAAAATCATTCCAAAAACAACGAAACTCAAAAACTCTTTCAGTTACTATAAAAATCTACTCTTGTTCCACCATTGTTTAGGAATTTGATTTATCTTATAGGAACTATAAGACATTTTCCCAAGACCATTAATATTTCCACCAGTGTATAAGAGTTCTAGCTGTTCCACATCTTCACTAACATTTGGTTTGGTCAGTCTTTTAAAATTAATTAATTCTAAGAGTTTGTAGTGGTATTTCATTTTTGTCTTACTTTATATTTCACTTTTGAATAGTGATACTGAGTGTATTTTAATTTACTTGCTGAACATCGGTATTCTTCTATTGTGAAGGGTCTCATTAAAGCCCCTTGCCTATTTATATCATTATGACTAAATAATAAGTGTTATTTGGTTATTATGAATACAAGTCCTTTGTCAGAAATGTGTAATGTGAATATGTTCTTCCTGTGTTTGCTTCAGATATTCATTAATTTAATGCACTATTTTAATGAGTATGTTTTTTTCATTTTGATGAGGCCCAAGTAATCTTTTTCTGTGATAAATGCTGGCAGTGTTCAGTGTTAGAAATTTTTTTCCAATAGCAAAGTAATGATGATATTTTCCTGTTTTATTCTAGAAGCTTTTTAAATTTAACTTTCATGTTTCAGTTGATGATTCATCTTAATTTACTTTTTTTTCCTTTTTGTGCATAGTGTCATGTCAGTGTCGAAGTTCTTTTTTTTTTCATATAGACACACGATTATTCTAGCATCACTTAAGAAAAAAGACTTAAAAAAAATAAAGAAAAAAGACTTTACTTTCCTCCATTGAATTGTTTTCATGCCTTGTCAAAAATTAAACTGATAATTTAACTATAGTATGGTTCTATTTCTTGGATTTTCTGTTCGGTTTTTTTTTTCCTTGGTCTATCATTATTGTACATTAATTTTTCCTTCGGAACTTTATATAGTTCCATTGTCTTCTGAATTGTATTGTTTCTGGTAAGAAGTAAAGGTCATTCTTATCGTTGTTTGCTTATATGCATATTTCTCTAACTTTTTAAAAGATTTTCACTTTATCTTTTATTTTCAGCTTTCTGACTTCTTGTTTACCTTGCTTGGGATCTAATGTCTTGTATCTATGGGTTAATATATTTCATCAAATTTGGAGAATTTTATCACTAAATTTTTTTTCATTTTAGTGTCTCTCTCCATTTTTTCGGGCTCAAATTTCATGTATTTTAGACCACATTTTTTTTTTTTTTACAGATCACTGAGTCTCGTATCACTCTTGGTCAGTTTTGTGTGCTTCAATTCGAATAGCTCTTAATAACCTGTCTTCAAGTTTCCTTATCCCTTCATCAATAATAGCTTAAGTATTTACTAGAAGCATATCCAGAAAAATTTCAATTTTAAATTACCCTTTTCTCTTTCAGTAATGGCCATTTTGGTATATTCTATAGCTTCTATTTATCTATTAGATTATCTATATATTCATTCATACATATTTTCTTTTAAATCCTCAGATATAATTTAATTATGATTTTAAAGTCCTATCCTGGTATACTAATTTAAACATCCGGCTCACTTCTGGACCTGTCCCATTTGTATCCTTATGTAATTTACACTGTTTAATGGTCAAGAAATAAACCTCAGGCAAGTTAGTAATGTCGTTTATTTCATGCTGGTCTTGTCTAATACATCCAAGCTTGAAATTAAATTGCCAATTCTTTTTGTAATCTATTCCTACACAAACATCAAATTAATTTGAATTCTAGAACTTAAACAGACTTAGAGATACTTTCTAAAATATTATTAGTCTCCTAAAATTCTACTTATACTATTCAAAATATCATGTAATGTCCTAAAAAAAAAAAATGAAACAACATGGTGAATTAGGACAAAGTTTCCCCTACAACAGGAAATTTTGGTGTTTGTTCAGCATGACATTTTTAGACTCTGTGAGCTCAGATTTTTTAAAGTCTTTCCTTGACTTATATACTATAAATATATATATTTATAATATGTAACTTATATATTATAAATTGTGAGACAATATTCATCAGGTGAAACAATATTCACCATGTTGTTTCATTTTTTTAGGACTTACATGATATTTTGAATAGTAAAAGTAGAATTTTAGGAGACTAATATTATATATATAATTATAAATATTTATATTATAAATATATATTTATATATGTCTCCAAAGCTACACTCTGGAAACAGAAAATAACTTTCATATAGCCTTTAAAGTAGGGCAAAATAATGTACATTATTAATTGTTATCAATACTTTCCTAAAGGAAACTAAACAAAAAACTAAAAAAAAAAAAAAATCCAAACTCTGAACACATATTCCTAGCCTTAAAGGGAATAACTGTAGAAAAATTATGATTATAAACATACAAAGGACAAAAATTGTATTACTTTAATAATATTTATGTTACATATGTTGCAAACAAGAATTGTGCTCACTTATTTTATTCATTAGCTTTATATAAAAGGAGAAAATACGTAATGCTTTAAAGTTGAATAGTGTGAAACCTTGATCCAAGGCATAGACCTCTCAGAATACTGACTCAGTCTTTAGCAGGAACTAAAGTTTAATTGTGAAAAAATAAAAATGAATAAATAAAAGTCGTGTTCTGAGGGGTCACTCTCCCCACAGTCTAGGAACTGATGAAATTGCCAACATCTGGAGCTAAGTTTGCACCACTGACATCACAACACAGCTCACCGAACTAAAAGTATGCGCTGGACTGAAGATATCCAGGGCCCGAACCAGTTAGTGATCAATTGTATCTTCTATACTTAGTGTAATCTAAGGGGCGCAAGTGTGCCAGGAGTGGAGATGATGTGCACACAGACAGGACCCAAGGTAATCTCTTTTAACTATATGCATGCCAACAGATAAGCATGTGGTCTGTGGTGCTGCACAAGAAGGTGGCACAAACACCCAAAAACAACCAAAACCAAAAGACCGAAAACTCTAACAAAGGTGGGTGAAGGAGGCTTGGTTTCTGGTTTCCTAATTCCCGATTTTGCAAACGTGAATGTACTTTAATTTTTATACCCTTAAGCCTAACTCTTTAATCTCTCTTCACTGGAATTAGCTCAAATAACTTCCTTGTGATAAATATTCCCCAAGATGTTTAATAACATAGTTCAGAGTGTGCTTTAAAAAAAAAGAAAGTAAGAGCAGTGAAAAATCTCAGAACAAACTGTCTAAATTTTAAGTTTCTTTGGAAGTGATTAGCCCCAAAAGTAAAGAGGTAGCCCATCAACCTACCTTAAATAAGCTCTGTGGTCTCTTCAAAATAAATGATCCCACATAACTGACTACGAGCAAGAAACGAGCAACTACGGTATTTTGCTTACTGATTCAACTACATTATTTCACTGATTCAGAAATCAAGGTCCAGGGACTCATAATACCAAGCAGCTATTTGTGCTTGAGAATCAGTATAATCAAATCAAACTCAATAATCTAAAATGAAGAGGGATCAGCTATTTGGTACTCGGCTAATACAAGAATAATTAACTTTTCTGTCTGTCAAGCTAAGAGGTAATATTAAAATAACTATGGTTCTGTTGCTCTGCCTTCTGTTCTTGTTGTGATGAGCCTATAATCTTAGCAGAACTTTCTGTGTTTACTCCTGTGACCTCATTAGTCCTCGATATTGTCAAATATTAATGTACCAAAGCAAAACTTGAAATAATTTATTTCCATTACCTTATTGCATTTCCAAAAATTGAAAAGAAGGAGTGTTAATTGGCTATTTGCACCAAGAGCTCCCCTGAGAGTACCACATTAACTGTTCTAAATCTAATATTTTATTGTTTGCTTTGTTTACTTGCCATTTTAAAGTTTCCAGACACTGTCTCACATAGTATCTCATTTTGTCGTTTTGCAAATGAGGGAATGTAGACCAGAAAACTTTAGTGTGTTCATTGCCTGCTTGCTGCAGAAACAAATTACCGCAGCTTTTGCGGTCAAAACAATATAAATTTATTATATTTATGCAGCTCAAATGTCCAGCATGGTCTCACTAGGCTAAAATTAAGCTGTTGGCGGGGCCGTAGTCCTTGCTAGAAGGTAAAAAGCAAAATCCATTTTTTTGCTCATCCAGAGTGTTGGGAGAATCCAGATCCTTATAAAACTAAGACCCCTCCCCCAAAAAACTAAGACCTCCACTTTCCTGCTGGATATCAGCTGAGGGCTATTTCTGGCTCCAAAAGTCTAGTCACATTCCCTGGATCCTGGTCTCCTTCCTCTCCTCCAAAGCCAGCAACCCAGGATTTGTCCTTTCACACTTTGAATCCCTCCTCCTTCTACCCACTGGTCTTTCTAATCAGTTGGGAACCCTCTACTGTTAAGAGGCCATGTTGTTAGGTTGGGCCTATATGAGTAATAGGAGCTACTCTCCCCACATCAAGGTTTTTAACTTTAATCGCACCTCCAAATTACGTTCTGCCATATAAGGTGATAGAGATTGGATTGACCATTATTCTGCTAATTAAGGCCTCTGAGCTTCTGTCCAGGCCTTTCCATTATAACTGTTAGAAATTATTATGAGAAAAGATTTTTAAATCCTTTTTCCAATATGATTCTCACAAATAAGATTATAACATTTTTTAAAGCATCCCATGAACTCAGAAGCAAAAAACTCACCCCAAAAACCTCCTGAGGTCTTCTGCCAGCAAAATGGAAAATACGATTATAAATTTTTCCAAAGCATATCCCAACTTGGCGCCTAAAAGAATAAAACCCACCATGCTTAATTTCATTGTTTGAAGTCTGAACTTCTGTCTTTAGTCTCTACATCTCAATCACTGCACTTAATAATCTTATTCCCCCTACTGCATTCACTTAATCCGAAAAACAAAACTACTAAAATAGTTTAGAGATTGCATCTACAGCCCCTTCACTTTTCAAAAAGACCCTCATCTTTTTAAAATGAACTTTCTATGTGGAGTTTTAATGCCGCTTCTGGAGTGGATACTCTCTGGTGTGCATATGAAAATATTCATGTATTGTGCCCACCCATAGTTTTATCTATAGGACTCTTCCCTTTATTTCATTACCCCTTAAGTTCCCATCTTATTCTTTTCAGACCCCTGACTAACCAGCCAGGTTATTTGCTTGTGTGTATCCTATCTTTGGCTTTTTGTCTTTCCACACAGAGATGATGATGTACACTATAAAGGTCTGCCTTTTGATAGGATTTCTCCCTTGCCTCATTATTGCTGGGCCGTCCCTGAGTGCCCTAGCTCTTCAAAATCAGCCAGTTTTTCACTTACATCATCATAGCAACTGATCCATGAACAAAGCTCTTGATTTTAGCCAGATGTGGTGGTGCATGCCTGTAATCCCAGCACTCTGGGCAGTGGAGACAGGAGGACCGGAAGTGTGAGCCCAGCCTGGGCAATTTTGTGACTTAACAAGACCCTGTCTCAAAATTGAAAAGGGGAACTGGGAATGTAGTCCAGTGCAAAGGCCCTGGGTTCAACCACCAGAGCAAGAACATGTTCTATTTTCGTTTTTGTTGTTCATACCACCGAGGATTGAACCCAGGACCTTCACGATGAGCTACATCCTCAGTACTTTTTAAGTTTGTTTGTTTGTTTGTTTATGTCGACATAGTGTCTCGCTAAGTCACAAATATGTCCAGGCTGAGCTCAAACTTGCAGTCCCCCTGTCTGAGATGTCCTGGTATAACCAGCTCTTTGAGTGATTTCTGATGTACAGTCAAGACTGAGAATCACTGAGTTAAATGCATGTCCCTTTTGAAAAGGCAACCTCGGCCTCTGCACAGCAAACGGAAACTCATTAAATAACTATAGTTCTGAAAAACTTTATTTTTAAAGAAGGCAGACTAGATACTTACATTTTCCATGAGACTGTTGGGGTGAGAGTCAGTTTCAATTCAGTGTCCAGAAGCCCTCAAAAGCTGCATGGGTATTCTCTTTTCCCCACTTTATCCTTATCCTAATAAATTGCTGCAATTGTCTTTGGGGGAAGGAATGTGGAAATCAGATGCACACAGAACTATACATACCTTTTCCATAGGGTCCTTTTTCGTGGCAACCAAGTCCTCCTTTAGTTGATGGATTCTAGTTTCAAGAATCGGATCAGATACAGAAACCAGCTATAGCCTCATGAATCTCCACTGGGAAGCTGACCTGAGATTTCTCTTCATCCAAAATTTATTTCTTCTGGAAATAGATATGGCTTAAAGTCCACTCACGTAGCTGTGGAGGCTCTAGACAAGTTCAGCTCAATAGAACTATAATATGAGGAACATGTGAGAACAAGAAAGAAGGAAAATCAGAAAGAAAAATTAAGAAAAAAATAATCATTTTTAATATCTTTTATTTAAGCCAAAATATTTAAGTGTAAATATTTATTTATATAAAATACTGTCATTTCAAACTGTAATCAATATAAAAAATCATTAATGAAATTCTTTATGTTCTTTCCCTCCTGTAAGTCTTCAGAATCAATAGATATTTTGCAGTTCTAGCACACCTCAATTAAAACTAGCTATGTTCCAAAGTTTCAGTAGCTACATGTGACTAGAGCTGTATTGGACAACATAACTGTAGACTATAAATTGCACCATCGAATGCCGCACTCTGAGTCAAAGAGACTTTGGCATCTTCATATCAATCGATCAGGGACTACCACTGGAGAGTGAGGCGGGTGTGAAACTTCTGCTGATTGCCAGCAGAGGCAGCTCTCTTCAGTCATAAACAAAGCTCTAAAGAAGTCACAGCTGTAAGCCATTATCCGCAGCACTTTCAGTGTTAGGGTTTGGGTGCATTGGCTAAAGAAGAGGATCTGGGTGAGAACCCCATGGTGCCTACTATGCTAAAATAGCTAAATCCAAAAACTTCAATATGTAACCGAATCCTTGATGTGTGGTGTTATGGCTTGTATCTAGCGGTCCTCCCAAAGTCTCATGGGTGGGGCTTTTCAGAGGTGGCTAAATCCAGTGTGTGCAATGCTGGGATTAATCGCATAATGCTGGGATTAAGAATGTGACACTGGGATTAAGGGTGTATAACTATGAAATTTGTCCACTGATTGGTTTAACAGAGTTCTGGTTGTGGATAATGGGAAGGCCCACCCTGGGTGTGGGTTGCACCATCCAAAAGGCAGGTAGCCTGGATGGAATAAAAAGGAGGCTGTTTCTGCTGCTGCTTGCTGCCTGCTGCCTTCTGCCTTCTGCCTGCCCTGTTTGCCATGGACTGTTTCTCCTCTGTGTTGCTACCCTGCCTTGGAGCCAGTCAACTGTGGACCAAAACCTCTACAAACTGTGAGCTGAAAGAAACCTTTCCTCCTTTAACTTTGGGTGTCAGGTATTTTTTCTCAGAAAAAAGAAAAAAATAGTAACCATGATACATGGCTTTATCTTATACTCTTAACTTTAAGGAGCCTTCCTAATGTGAGCTACTCCACAAAGCAGCTAAGTGCTGAGCTGTTCTGCTAAGAGAGAAGAAAACAAAGCAAACCTAATACATTCAGCTAGGTAAATCTGCCAAATGCAAACACAGCCTTAAATTAAAGCAGTCAGCCTCAAAACTTGGTCCCAAATCAGCAGCATCAGCAGCATGTAAAAATCTATTAGAAATACAAATTTGGAGACTCTGGAAGTGGAGCTCGGCAAGCTCCGTCCTAACCAACTCTCTGAGTGATTCTAATGCACAGTCAAGACTGAGAACCACTGAGTTAAATGCGCATCCCTTTTGGCAAGCCAGCTTCGGCGCCCACACGGCAAAGAGAACATCATTAAATAACTGTATTTTTTAACCCCCTTAAAGAAGGCAGACTAGCTTTGTACATTTACAATTTTATCACAGTGTATAATTTCCATAAGATGCCTGGGGTGGGGAGCCTTCAGAGTTGTTGCAGCTGTAATTAAGATGGAGCAACTCACTCTTTATGTACGGTAGAATGCTTAAGGCTAGTGCTCTATTTTCACAATTTATGGGAAAGGAAAGCATTCTGAATTTTTACCTGATGTAGTTCTGTTAAAAAATGTGCAGTTCAGTATGACACCTGCTGGTGCAACAGACCTAACACAATGTGACAGAGAAACAGAAATGACAGCCAGAATTATGCCTAACCCCTCTGCAAAGCTGTCCTAGATTCACTAAAATTCATGGCCAGGTTGATCTGTGGAGTACACAAAGTGCTTATTAGTCTTCCTTCATAGAGATGTAAGTGTCCCTGCCAACACACAGCAAACAAGCTACTGCTCAACAGGTAAAATAAGTTCAGGTAAAGACCAAATACAGAAAAGTTATCAAAACAGAGGCAAGGGATAAAAATTCACTGACGACTGTACTCAACTTCAACTAAAGAACATTTTATTTAGCTAGTATTTCAGGCACTTAAAAATTAATCATCGGAATCATTGGAACATTGCTTGCTTATAAAATAGGCAGAATCATGGCAGGTACTGAGTTTAATTAATACAATGCCAATTCCCGTTCTCATATTTGTTGTTCAAATGTGAACAGTAGTAACTGTGCTCTGACTCTAATCCATTATGAAACCGCAAAAGTTGCTGCAAATGTGAATATATTTTATTCTAATTTAAAATATTCAATTCTAATTTAAATTCTATTTTAAAATATTAAATAGGCAATACCATGCTAAAATACACTTTTCCATATGCGATATTTCTGTTGCCCATCATGATGTCCACTACAGTAGTTCACTAAACCTTGATTAAAAAAAATGTTACCACATATACCTCAGCTTATTAAACAGTCTTCGGGGACCTAGAACATACTAAAATGTAATGAATAAAGGTTGTAAAACAGATAGATGTACATGTATGCAAGAGAGAGCACTTCAGGGACTTTCTCTGTTTCTGGATTACAATCACGACCATTTTCTCAGTGCTGTTCGTGTGTGGTTACATTTTCATCTACATTACATGAAGATAGATCTGAACCCCATTATGTTAATGCTAATTGGATGCCTCTCAGCAAGTAAACCTTAATTTTTTTGAGCCTCAGTTTCTTCCTCTGTGAAATAAGAGTAAAGATAGTTGCCCACCGGAACATTAACTCATAACAGGACAAAGGCAAAATGGATTTTGGGCAGGCAAAATTGAGATGGCACTTCAATATTTTCTATATTATTCAAATAATAATTCGACATTTCACAAATTAAAAATAAATCCAGCTTGGCTGGGGATTTAGCTCAGTGGTTATAGTGATTGCCTTGCAAGCATGAGGCCCTGAGTTCAATCCCCGGTACCATAAATAAATAAATAAATAAATAAATAAATAAATAAATAAATCCAGCTTATTTCGTGAAGTCTCAAATGACACATCAAGAATTGATCTGTAGAAGTTAGTGGGAAGCATATTCCTAATCAACATAAGAAAGAACTTAATAATCATTAATAAGGGTTGACAAAAGGCTGCAAGAAAAGGCAAAGATGTCCTGTCACAAAGCTTCCAAATTTAGATGGCCCCTTGCCAGTGTTATAATATGGGGGAATTTTTTGAATTGGACAGGAAAGAGCAGTAGATGAAGTTGAAGGCCCATTGCAACTCTGCATCTGTGAACCATTTATAAACATCGCAGCTGAAAATCAGTGTTGCTGGCGTGTTCCTGTAAAAGCCTCTCTCACTTATAAGGAAACTGGATATGAATTGTTGACCAGCTCTTAAGTTGTTATAGTAACCAGAGAAAGGGACATAGCAGAACAGATTGGCTAGTGATTAGAGAGTTCTTAAATAGCAATTGCTGCAAATGAGGAGAGAGCGGAGTACGAGTAATAACACAACCAGCAGAGAAGAGTGTTTGACCGGCACTTTAAGACGAAAACTCAGGAGGGGATTATACAACCACAACTGATGAGAGCAATTTCAAATATAGATCTCTGCCTAAAAAACAGGAGGAAAGATATAAAGCACTATGAATAAGTACTGCTTAGCATTTTTAACATAATCGTTCACAAATAGCGTCTTTAATTTGCAATTAAATGAGTGTATCTTCAAGAGTGATTTGGAAATTCAAATACGATGGCTTAGATCAGTGATGGCGAACCTTTTGGAGTTTTCAATGATACAAACAGACTGCTGCAGCACAAGTGCCATAGGTTTGCCATCACTGGCTTAGATGATTCTAGGAAATGGAAGTCAACTCCCTCCCACCTATACGATCTCTGTGTCCAACTGGCTGGGCATGAGGGAAGGCGGGTGTCAAGTCTGCCTTAGTCAAATACTTATTGGCCAAGACAAAATGCAGAGAAGTCTAAATTGATTCCCCATATGGGTCAAACATCATCTGGATAAAATTACTTCATTGGCTGTAAGTTTTAGGGGAGAAAAGCAAGAAAATAATGTTTTCTTGCCATAATTTTTATCTAGTATATCTCTCTTTGCATCTCTATCTTTTCTTCTTTTTTCTCTTCTCATTTCACAGTAATTGTGTGGATTTTTATACACTGATGAAAATATACAACTTCTTGAAATTTTTTTTAATGCTTTGCCATAGATTATTTTTAGTGGTAATCCTTCTCATATTCTATTATTCTGCTAAATAAGACAAGTGCTCTTTATAGGTAATACATGTTACACATCTCTGATATGTAACCTGTACTCTACTTGGAACATGCTTCATTCCTTTTCTCAGATATGTACCTAAAATGCAGACTGCTGTGTGCTTCTCCCGAATGAGCTCCCAGCTTCTGTAAGCCTTGTTGTTTTCATCTTTGCTCTCCTCAAGCAGTATCATTGCCTACCCGCACTTCCTGGAGCTGTATTACTCCAAATCTCAATCCAAATGGAGGTCTTCCTGTCTGATCCTTCACCCAAACTACTCTGTATTTTAGTATCATACTCCCCACATGCTATATAGCAAGCACCACGAGTTTAAGATCACTTCTGTTCTTCAATTGTTGCCCAAGTGTATTCTAGTAGAAATTGGCAGCAGTAGTAATGTGGTAAGAATGAATAGTATTTTAAGGTTGAGGGTAGGACCTGGAGGCAAGCAATTCACCACATTTTGAATAGAGATAGCTGCCTAATTTTCTCAATGCTGTAGCTTTTGGGACTCTTGAGCTCAGAATGGATGATAGCAATGGTAGGAATACTATTCTGGGCTATTTATTAGTGTACTCTATTTCATGAATCAATTTTGCCATGAAAATAGCTCTTAATATTATATTGCTCATTGTTCTTAATTTTTCAAGATGACTTACATTTGCCCCTTTTCTTATTTCTTTCTTTTGGTAGAAAATTGAGGGAAATGGACTGAGTCTCTAATTAAGGCTGCTAGACATATACAAGGTATGATCACAAAATACAAAGGATTAAATTTTTAAAGATTATTACAGCAAGAGCTACATTATCACTAATTCCTCTCAACATAATTTGCTTTCTTTTTTTGGGGGGGTGAGGTTCTGGGGATCAAACTTGGGGCTTTATGCTTGCTAGGCAAGTGCTCTACCATTTGAGCTAAATGCTTAACCCCTTTCCCTGTCTTTCAAACACACTTATCACATTATTCTTATGTCATTTGTGCTATCTTCTGCTCTTTCATTGACTCTGATCAATCTTATGTTATTTTTCTTTGTGTCATCTAGCAGTTGTCATACTGATTTTTCATGGTCCCTTACTATTTTGAAGAACTTTTTCTTTTCTCGATCATTAATCACAATCTTGTCTTCTATATCTGAGATTCTCTCTTCACATTGTTTCATTAAGGAGAGAAGGAAGAAGTAAAAACAAGGACAGAACAAAACAAAAACAGCAAAAACTAGAAAGTCACTTTTCTATAAAAACAAGAAAGGAAAAAAAAAAAACCGAGGAAAAGAAGAGCAGAGAGAAGAAAAAAATACTAAAAAAAAGTCCATTTCCAGGCATGTCTTTGCTGTCACTGTAAGAGAGAGTAGACAGAGCCAGGTCCTTGTTGATTAATCCCAGCAGTACATTTATGGCAGGGTAGCGAGTGTTCCCAGCTTGGTTCAATAGCAAGGCTTCACCCGTTCCATTAAAGTTCAGCCTGATCACTGGCTGTGGGGGTGAAACCCAATTTGTTCAGCTGGAGACACACTGTGTGTCTCCTACCAACGTGGACTCAGCTCCCTGCCAGTTTGAACTTGGCTCCTTGCCCTCCTGCCAACTTGAGTTTGAACTCTGCTCCACCTCGCCCTGCCCTGCCCCTAGCAGCAACTTTTCTGAGATCTGAGCTCAGCCCCTTTCCAAGGTGGCAATCAGCCGATCGCCACCCTCTCCTGGGGACCATCTGAAATCAGATGACTCAGGTAACTCACCAGCCACTGCAGTCTGCTGTGTCTACCGCTCTGCTCTGTTTGTGTGTCTTTCCGTGCAGGTCTCTGGGGTCTCCAGAAGTCACTGTGTATCTGCAGGCTCAAACTGCATCACTCGTGCCGAGAGCCGGGCGGGGCCGCAAGTTGGGGCTGTGAGCCGGGCTGTGAGCCGGGGCCATGAGCAGGGGCCACAAGGGAGGGCCATGAGCCAGGCTGTGAGCTGGGCAGTGACCCAGGCCGCAAGCCAGGGACATGAGCCAGGGCTACAAACCGAGGCCACAGGCCAGAGCTTTGGGTGAAAGCGTAGTCCATCCATCACCTTCTTCTCAGCTGGTCTCTCCTTTTGCTTTCTTCATGGGCTTCAACTCTTGCTTCAGATCGCTTCTGGGTCCTGAGAACACGCTTCTCTCCTTGTTCTCGTCCCTAAACTGCTATATCCCAGTGTCTGGACAACAAATCTCGGAGAAGCTCTTACTCTGCTTCTCTTTGCTCTGCCACCTCCCTGGAAGTCCTCTTATCACATTATTCTTGCCACTCCCTGAAACAGTTCTGGAAGTCGTTTTTTGCGAGTGTCTTTACTGTCGTGGCTGCCACCATATCTGGAAATGATTCAAAACGTTTTCCTCCACGGTCATTTTAATTTGGGGGAACAGCCAAAGTTGCACAGTTCTAGATCTGTGAATAAGGTAAATGAGGACACAATTGCAGAAATTGCAGTAAACACTTTGAATCAATTCAGGACAATGAAGCACCTACTATAGCGTAACTAAAGGAAATCATGAAAGAGAACTTCCAGAACTGCTTCAGAAAATGGAAAGAATGATAGGATACGTGTGTTGGAAGGGAGAGGCAGTATTTTGGGGGGATTAAGGGCAATCTATGTTTTACTGTAATAAATTTTTAATTTAAAAATTCACCATATTTTGTGATTGGCTCCTGTCCCATATTAAATGGAGGAGTCTTTCCTGTAGTAGCTTAACTTGTCAAAGCATCTCTGAATTTTAAACCTTTTCCTCTATCACAAATCGTGTTTCTGAATTTGGTGTTATTCATGGACTCGATTACTGTGAATGACAGGTTATCTTTTCCAAGGATGACCAAAAAATATCCCATCTTACATGATTTTCTGCAGTGTGACCTTGACACTCCCTTATGAAGAAATGGAGGAGTTAACTTTTCCAACTTCTTGAATCTGGATTAGAGTTATATTTCTTTTTTGGGGGGGTGGTTGTGCTGGGGATCAAACTCAGGGCCTTGAACTTGTTAGGCCAGCGCTCTACCACTGAGCTAAATCCCCAACCCTAGAGTTATAGTTCTTAAGCAATAAAATATAGCAGAATGATACTGTTAAAGTGTATCCTTTTCTGGTCTGACACTTCCCCCTGTCTCGCAGAAAACTTTGTCTTGGAATAGTCATTCTGGGAATCTACTTATATCTCATAAGAAGCCCAAGGTACAAGAAGAGACTGAGGTATCCTAAGGCAAGAACCCCTGCTGAGCTCCTTGGGAATAGTTAGAATGACCATGGATGCCAGTGGTCTAAATTATTCAGCCCTCTAGAACTTTTGGATTACCCATGACCCAACAGACATGTAATTTCAATTATAAGAGACACTCAAAGTTAGAACCACCTACCTGGCCTCAGCCAATCCACAGAGTCATACAAAATATAATAATTTTATTTTAAGCTGCCAAGGTTTGGGGTGATTTGTTACCCAGGAAGAGATAATATCAGTACTATGTCAAATGAAATCAGAACCTGAGACTTACCACCTGCATACTCTCCTCAAGCTGATCTCAAGATATTCCAAAGGTAACTCAGGAAGACATACAGTCAAGATTAAGGAAATCGAAGTAACAGTGGTGGTCCAAAAAGTGTGTAAAAGTGCGTTTGTGTGTTGACAGATGTATTAGTTACTGGGCTACTGTAACCAATCACCACAAACTTGATATGAAATAAGTTTCTTCCCTCACTTTTTCTGCAAGCCGTAAGTCTGAAATCAAGCCGCCAGGTGCCAGTGCTTCCTCCGAAGGCTTTCTTGGGCACCCTTTCCCCGCCCCCTACAGTTCCTACTGATTCCCACTTTTTGGCTTCCTTGGCCGGTAACCGCATCCCCTCAATCTCTGCTTCTGTCTTCATGTCATTTTTCATCTATGTCTCTTCTCTTCTCCCCTTCTTCTTCCCCTCCTCTTTCTCCTCTGCTTCATCCTTTTTCTTCCTCCCCTACGTCCCAGCAGAGAATTCAGATTATCTCATCTCAAGACGCTTAATTTATATAAACCTGCAAAGACTTCTTTTCCAAATAGATTAACATTCTCAAGTTTTTGGACCATGTATTCTTTGGCGGGGGCAGAGTGGGGGACATTTTGTTTTGCAAACCAGGTTTGTGTGAGACCATGAGCAACGAAATGGAGTCTCTATTGCGCCATGGTTTTAGGTTAGGTATATAAAGTTAGTCATTATAACTCTGATCGGCACACCATACAGAGTTCCAAAAACTGGTGGAAGTTTATATGCAGTGTGAGTTCTTCCATAAGATTGATGACCAAGTTGGAGACACTCTCTGGATTCTGCCTTCTGTGCAGGTGGGCTCACTGACTACATAATATGAGGAAAAACCCAGGCAAATGAATTTTTGCAAATGAATTCAAATAAACTTCAATTAAGAATTACTTGAATATTAAACAGGTTAACTTTGTCTAACAATGCAGGGTGACTTTATTACGGTGTTTTGGGATTCTCCTAGCAAACTGTTTACACTGGCTACAAATTTGGAGGTGTTCAGTTGTTTTTTGACTTTTGTTCATCTTCCCCATATAATTACCATAAACATTTTGCTTATATTCTTCACTTGAATTTTTTCTCTGCATTGTTCCATCAATACCCCATTATGAAAAACAATCTAAACTTCTTTACTCATCCCACAGTCTCCAAAGAAGATTTCACAGGAAAAATTTACAGTTCAAATAGATGCCAAATTGCTATGCCAATAGTATTGGCAGCTGGTATGATGTCTGCTGGCAAATGCACTGGAACACCCAATTCAGTTAATTCTGATAATTGTTTGTTATCAGATATTTATGACTTTTAAATTCAATCACCATGGATTCAAATTATGTATCTGAGCCAAGAATAAACAGATGAGGCACTCCTTTTGTTGAGCCACAATCATATAACCTATTAAATACTTCTACTGGTCAAAAAATTGATTTTAAAATATAGCAAATTCTAATATCTAGACATTCATTTTCTCTGTCTCTGTCTCTGTCTCTATCTATCCATCTCTCTTTCCTTCTCTCTCTCCCTCTCTCTCAAATATGAAGTAAGCACTATCACATTCCATTTTATGTGCATGGCCAGAGCATGTCATCTATGATTAGATACTAAAGGTTAACATGAAAAAATAAGTAAAGAAAGCTCTTTAGAGCTTTAGGTTAACTATTTCTGTCATATAATTAATTCACTGCTTCAGCATAGTTAGTAACTTACTGCCCAAATGGCAATACTTTCCACTAGTTCCATCAGTTTCTAAGATAGCTCTTAACTACTACTTTTCAGATCAATTAAAGCCACAAATATCAAGATTTATGTATTGTTGGTATATGTATGTCTTTCTCTGTGAAGACCACTATTTCTTTCGTGTGTTTTGTTTTCTTTTTGTTGCTGTGGTTTGAATCAGAGCATTATGTATGCTAAGCACATGCTCTACCATTTAGCAACACCTTCAGCCCCTCTACCTGTTTTTAAATAAGCATTAATATGCAGGCGTAGTTTCATTGCCCCTGATTTAGCCATGTATACTGCATTCCATAAGATATGATGCTAAGACTACTACTATCTAGCTCAGCTTCCTAGCTGTCTCTAGGGTGATACCCTGGGCATGTAAATGCATTTGAGTCACAACTTGTAAACCAGCTCTGAATGGCACATGCTCCATTAGTCTTTTGTTATTTTCTGAATCAATAATTGATTACTGAAAAGAGGGAATAAAACAATAAAGAGAAAATTAGCTCTCTGCCAATTACTCAGTGAAAAACTAAAACCTGAAAATGAAAAAAAAGTGTGGGGGGGCAGACTGAATACACTTATATGAGGTAATAAAAATTGGTGTCAGGATCCCCACTTAATTATTCAAACAACTCCTACAAATGAAATAAATGCAGTGTCACTTCTGGTTTTTTACTAAGGAAATTCCATTAGCCACTGAAGAAAGAGAAAAGACCTCTGCATATCTCTAAGCTGAGAGCACTTATGGGCCATGAATGAAAGCTGTTCTTCCACAATAGTTTAACAGTCGAGTACATTTAGCTGTAAAAGGACAGCACACAGAAGAGGGCAGTACCAACCAACAAAGGGAATGGGCTTTGTCTCGTTTTATTAAGGAAATACTATTGAAGATGATCTTAAAAAGAATCAGTTCAAGGAAAGATTGGATTATTTTTCTATTTTCTCTAGAAACTATCACACAGCATTGTTACAGGAAGAGGCAACCAAAAAGAATGCAAACAGAAAAAGAATTACTACAGAGATTATTGAGCAATTAAGTAATTTTAAAAATCTTTTTTTTCTACATTTATGGTAATGAAAGTAGTTGTTACCTTTTAAAATGTTTCACTTTCCTGGAGTTTGTTTATCGTTTAAGATAAATGTGCTCTTTTATGCCAAAAAATTAGATCCAAATTAGCTTATTTACTGAGTAATATGAATTTTTGTGATTCATTTTATGCTTGAAGAATGAAAATATAAGTTCGGAAGTCACAGATAGAAGTACTTATTATATCTCACTTATCTAAAGAAATCTGTTCTTTTTATTTTTATTAATATGAATTAATTATAAAAATTAATTGAGTTCAGTATATATTTTCACACATCCATACAGCAGACTGCTAAAATTCATCATCCCTTTATTCATCCTCCCCAGACACAATTTTCAACCTCTACTAATCACCATTCTATTTTCAGGTCGACTGTTTTTATCTTTTACTTATTAGAGAGAACATGGAGTATTTGACTTACTGGGTCTGGCTTATTTCACTTATCATAATGTCCCCTGTTTCACCTATTTTGCTGAAAATGACAAGATTTAATTCTTCACATGTTTTTATCAATTCACAGGCACCTAGTCTGGTTCCATATCGTAGGGCAGCGGTCCCCAACCCCCAGGCCACTGACCAATACTATTAGAAATGGGGCCACGCAGCAGGAGGTAAGAAGCAGGCAAGCAAAGGGCTCTGCTCCTTTTGTTCACATTACCCCCTGAGCTCTGCCTCCTGTCCAATCAGCAGCAACAGGGCAGTCTCATAGAGCTCCAACGCTACTGTACACTGCACTTGTAAGGGATCTAGGTTGCTCACCCCTTATGAGAATCTAACGCCTGATGATCTGAGGTGGAGCTGAGGTAGCGATGCTAGTGATAGGGAGCAGCTGCAAATATAGATGAACGTTACCAGAGAAGTTAGACTGCACAGAGACCATGATTAATCTGTTTGCAGACTCATATCAAAACCCTATCAGTGAGTGGCAAGTAACAATTAGACAGCATCTGGGGGCAGGCTTTAAGTCGGAATCTAACACTTATTTTAGTCTACACATGGCTGGTCCATTATTTTACTTACCACTCTGCAGCTCTTTGCACTGTATACCTGTCTCAGTCAATTTTGGTAAGCCGAGAAGTTAACCCTAGCCAAAACGAGTTTAAAAAAAAAAAAATCGATGAAGATTGTCTTTGAAAAGAGGGAAAGGACCAATGATGTGACAGCAGAAGACTCTAAGATGGCCAAAAAGAAAAGAAAAAGAAAACTGCATTCAAAATAAAACTATCAAGAGTCCTACTTAAATTACAGGTCCATTGCAACATGTGATTCACATCCTCCAGGCCTACTTTGTATAATAAATCGTGACTGGCTACCCAACAAGCCATAAAATCTTCAAAATTGATTTGTCACTAGATACAAAGTACCCTGAATTAAAAGACAAGCCTTGGGAGGTTTTTAAAAAAAAAAAAAAATGAAGAACAGAAGCAATTTACCAAATATGCCAAATATGCCTGCACTGTGACCATCATTCTTAGTGGCTAATCACATTGCTAAAGCTAAGATGTCCTTAACTATTTGGTAAA
>PVJO010018973.1:0-35373 GCA_004026905.1 Hystrix cristata | reverse complement strand
TTTAAAGTTCAGATCCCCAGGTTCAATACTTTCCAGTTTTATTCAGCTATCTATATTGTTTAAAACTTCTAGGAGTTTAGCATGTACAGTCAGGGTTGTGGACCAGTGTTCTATCTTTGTTGCATATCATTCAATTCATGAATATTTTTACCATGGCATGAATGCGAACACTTATTAAATAATCAACATTCTCAATACTAAAGTGCGCCAAGCACTTTTAACTGAACTTAGTTGTCACACAAAACAAAGCAAAAGTAGGCAGTTGGGAAAGAGTATAAAAACACAGGTAAGAAACTGCTCCGCTACCTTGTTAAGTCTGAGCCAGATGATCTGGTCCATAATTTTGTCTTCTTTGTGTTAACAGTTACAAAATTTCATGTGCCACAATTCAATCACACTGAGACTTCTTCTCTCCTAATATTGATATGCTTTAGAGGCCGCCAAAGTGGCCTTCTGTCCTTCAATAGAAAATTGCAATCTGCATTCCAAAAAGATTAAACTCCAGCAGAAGAGTCTATGTCTGACTTGCCCACTTTAACATTTCTAGTTCCTAGAACATGGTTTGACAAACATTGTACGTACTGACAACTTGAACAAAACTGAAAATCATTGTGCTAAATAAAATAAACTAGAAACAAAAGACAGTTTACTACGTGATATCCTGCATATACAAAATGTGAAAGAGATCATCAGAGATGAAAGTAGAATGAAGGTTACCTTGGGAGCCTTGGGAGAGGAGGGAGAGAAAGATTAGGAAAAACTGATGAATGGCTGTTATAGTGCGGACCAAGAAGCTGTGTTATGCTATTGTATGGTACGGAGGTTGTAAGCAGCAGTAATTAGTGTAGTGTACATTTCAAAAACTTGTAGACTATGACAAACAATGACACTATAAACACTCTTGTAAAAGTTTTTCTGAGAACATATACTTTCATAACTCTCTCCCTCTCTTTTCCTCTCCCTCTCCGTCTCTCTCTCTCTCTCTCTCTCTCTCTCTCATATGTATATATATATATGTATATATATATACACATATATATACATATATATATATACATATATATATATGATTAGAATGAGGGAGTTCTAGGACAGTTCTATGGTTCACCTTTGCAGAACTGCTGGACTCTCTTCTAAAATGACTTCCCTTTCTTGCCTTTCTACTAACAGAGCATGAGTGTGCAATACTTTATTATTAAGGATATTAATTAGAATGTGAGTACAGATGCCTTTCATCAGACTGTGCGCACTCCACTGTATTTCTAGTTTGTTGGGGGTTTTACCCGTTTCTTTTTTGGATTTTGACAATTTCTTTTTCTGTGTTTCTTGAGATGATCCGGTGCTTTATACTTCTTATACCAATATGCTGGATTGATTAAATAATCATTAATTTCTGATATAAAGCACCATAGGTCACAGTGTATAAATCTTTTCATAAGGCAATTAATTCAGTTTACTAGGATCTTTAGAGAATTTCTGCACTTACAGTTACATTAATTTTAGTCTGTAGTTTTTTTCTCTCTGATGTCTTTCCTTCAGGTTAGTACTAGCTGCATGGAATTACGGGGAAACACTTTTTACACTTGTACTTTTGGTTTAAAAACTGTGAATTGATGTTAATTCTTTAAAAATACTTGATAGACTTCATCAGGGATATGCCTATTTTGGCACTAAAAATAAAATAGGTCTCCAAAAGAGGATTCCTCCAATAATTCATTCTATTATGAAGAGCTATTTCAATTCAGAATTATACATGATGCATCTAAGATGTTTGATAACCCAGCAAAACAGAACTAAGTAAAAAGAAAAAAAAAACTCAGTGAAGGAAAGCCAATTAATTTCAATTATAATTATTATTTTGTCTTTATTATTATTATCACAATTCCTAAGGTAATTATTATTTTGGAAGACTGGAGATTGAGCTTTTTTTTGAGACAGAGTCTCACTAAATCACTAAATCGCTCAGGGTCTTATATTGCAGATTCCCTGATTTACAGATATTATATTCTTTCACAAAAACTCTAAATGTCCGAATGTTAGATAACTGTTGCCACTTCATTATAAAAAATAAAATGTAGGTCTATTCGTATAACATGGGAAAGCTATAATCATAATTTGTCAAAAGGCCCTTTATTTGTAAAGGTTATCACTTCACGAATATTTATTACTTCATGAATAACCTTATTATTGTCAAAAGGGTCTTTATTCATGAAGGTTATTACCTTCAGTGTGGACATAATTCTGAACATGTTTGTATTTGGTATTCTTCAAGTCAAGGACCCCACAAGTAAATATTGAATGTCTAAACTGGAAATTTATTCGACACAAACATGGAATGTGTAACAGGAAAACTTCACAAATGAAAAACCTAAATAGATTAAGACTTACTTAGCATATCAACTTTAATATTTCCAATACTAGATATTGCATTCTACCAAAGTTATTAACAATTTAATGTGGTGGAAATGGATTATATGGTGTAGGTTGGGTGAATACAAATTATAATGTATTTTATTTAATATATCAGAGTTGAAAATTTGGCTGTCATTGAACAAACTACCGATTCACAATAATTTCACTTAAATTGTGCCTATAATTTCTCTAATATGTTCCATGGCTCAAATATTTGTTTAATACAGAAGTTCATAGTTTTGTATGTGTGTATCTGTATGCGGACTGAAACTTCTCTGTAGATTGGATTTCACATTCTATCATTAAATTTCGTTGACTCGAATTTGAAAAAGAGTTTGCTGAGGATGAAAATGGGAGAGTTCATTGACAGTGCAGTTTCATCTTGAGGAAGGGGAGGATAAGAAATAGCTTTTGTTGAAACACTCCTAAATAATGTGTAACTTTGTAATCATGGTGTTTTTATTTTAAGAACAGTTTCTTGATCACTTATCTTTTGTTCATTACTCCATCAATAATTTAAAAATCACTCTCCTACAGTCACTAGATACTAGTCTGAATGTACCATAACTCTAGTATTTACTTCTTTGTTGAACGACTTCACGTTTGTTTCAGCAAAAAGATTACTCCTTCTTATATACCGTGACAGTAACTTTACATGCTTCTAAATTTCAAGTGTATTTATTTTACCATATATACAAATTACCTGCACAAGAGTATTGTGTAAGATTTCATTTAAATAAGTTTATGTTGCCACTTTAACTGGAGGGATCTCTCGGCTGTTAATTATATAATACTTATCCTTGCCATTAATGTCTTAGTACAGACCTATGTGGATATTTACACAAACATCTTCAGTCACGATGCAAAGCACTGTTCATTTATTAATCTGGCAGTTTGTATTTTCACAGATTAAGGCAAAGTCAACTGTTCAACAGTTATTTTTTTTCTCCAAAATATATATATATACTGAAAAAAATCACAAACTTGAGATTTTTGTTAAGGACACAGAAGTTAGTATTATGAGAAGTTACCCTGGTGAGAAAAAGAACAATGAAAGAGTGATCTTTCATCAAGAGTATAGAGTATAGAGTATAGAGTTTCAAGAGTATAGAGTATAGAGTTTCAAGAGTATAGAGTTTTGTTACTGTTTAATGCACTAACACATTATAGTAAATGAAATTATTATCTTAAATATGATATAGAATGAATAAAAATAAAATGAAACTTATCTTCGTTCAATGTGTTACTCTTTAGGATGAATCCTACCCCAGTGGAAATAGATGTGAATTCCATAGATGTGAATTCCACTGCTGAGTGTCCTTCCCTGTTTGCACGACACACTCTCCCTTTCCACTAGCTCAAAATCTGAGTTTAGCGTGAACTTTAAAGCTACACTGAAAAGTTCATATCATTTCTAATGATGTACAAAGATAAATATACTGTCCTCTTGACATCACCTAGCAATTGCTCAAGCACAGATAAAATATGACCCATGAGACTATAACCTTGCTCACCACTTTGCTTTTCTTTAAGTGCCAGAAATGATAATCACTGAACAGATTGCCTAAAGAAATAGCCATATATTCTTAAATAGACATTTTCACTTCAGTAATAATAGATTAATATGAATTTGTGCTTATGGATTCCCCCAGGAATGAATTAGTTTATTGATTTAGCAAACAGTAAAAATAATAACTGTACTTATGGCATTCTTCTACATTCCAAATGTAGAAAGATACATGTGATATTGCCCATATAAATGAGATTTTCAATTTATTTCTCAATATTATCTTTCCATGGTGCTTAAATCACCAGCACAATTTTAGATGTGGAATACATTACTCATTTGTTCATTCACACTTGAAAAATTTGGGTACAAGTATAGAAAGAAAAACATGATGAATAAATAAAAATTCATACAGTGTTTATCTAGCAAGCTTACGAGTTTCACCAAGAAAAGTACTTCAAGTTAGAGGAACAAATTTTCATTCGTTCACTCACTCAGCACATATCCATTAAATATCTAATATCAATCAAGAAACATGCAAAATTACTAAGACATTATAATGAAAAAAAAAAAACAGCAAAGTTCTTGTCCACATAAGACCAACAAGCCAATAATTATAGTAAGTCAATAAATAGCCCATGCACCATAGTGACAGGTACAAAAAAGGGAAACATAAAACAAAGAAAAGAGAATGTGAGGTGATGTAGACCCAAGAGAGGACAGAGACCATGAGACTGTCAGTCAAAGAGAACTTGAGTAAGTGGATGACGGCTGGGAGCCTGCTGTGCGGGCATCAGAGAGCCCAGGGCTTCAGATGGAGCTACCTCTATGCAAAATCTATATGAGATAGGGGCGTGTAGAGAGAAGCAGAGAGAGAGAGAAAAAAAAAGTCAGGGAAACTGTCTCTACTGTCTAAACAGCAAGGAGGCCAATATGGCCATATGACCAATATGAGGAAGAGCCCAGAATTAGGAAAGCATCCAGTGAGAAATGCCTTTATAGAGTACCAGTTTCCTATTGCTATGGTAAAATATTACCACAAAATTAGTGGATTAAAATGTCACAAAATCATTTTCTCAAATTTGGAAGTTAAATGTCTAAAATCCATATATTAGCAAGGCCCCATTTTTCTGAAAGGTTAAGTGGAGAATCTAGATCCTTGCCTTTTACTCCTTTGAAAGACCACTAGCATCCCTTGGCTCATGGTCTCATCATTACATTTCTCCAAGTTTTTGCTTCACTCTAGTCTTTTGTTTTCATTACCACATCACTTTCTGTTTGACTCTGACTCAAGAGTGAATTACTTTCTCCTAAAGATTTTTGTGATTGCGTTGGCCCCATCAGCTAATCTAGGATAATTTTATCATCTGAAGATATTTTGCTTTGATCACATATGCAAAGTGCATTTTGTCCAGAAGTTACTTGTCATTATTTATGACATGAAGGGTTTTTGAGAGGTTTAGGGTATTAATCAGACTACCATATGAGGCTATACATACCATAACTTACTCTTGTCTTTTCTTCACGGTGCTACCTGAGTAAGGAAGTGTCTCATCGGCAATGTGACATAATGGAAATAAGGCTTTAGGCCTGTGGATAGCGGGAGGAAAGAGCTCCGTGAGGAGATAATGTTAAGGCGAAGGAGCTATATCGGTAGCTCTATTGCACGCTGAAGGACAGCAAGGATGAGATCATGGCTTCTATGTAGTATGTTAGTTGGAGAATATTAGGGTTGAAATTATAGTGATAGAAGCAGTAGGAGTCTGAACAGAAAGATTTACAAGATATTTGAAGGACTGTGGAATTTTATTTTAGTGAGAAAACAAGTCATCCAATACTTTCCATTGAAGAGAGTAAAAGATAGACCTGAAAATATAAATTGTTTTGTCAGTTTTGAGTAATGATAACAAAATGTGACAATTCTAAAAATTATTTAAAATAAATAAAATTGTACTTTATTTCTTGTCAAAATATAAATCATATATTTCTAGAATTTTCCTTTTAATTTTTTAAATTTTTATTAGTACATGTTTTCAGTAGGTAATGATTACATTATAAAACTTCAAGATATATTAATGATATTCTGTGACCTGAACTAATGTAATCTTCAAAGAAATGAATTTACCTGGAGAGAAGGAAAGTTCTTAGACTAGGAGCCATAAACAAATCTGCAATTTTTAATAAGACGGAACTAATGGGAGGTAATTATGTTAAGAGAAATAAATCAGGTACACAACGACAACTACAGCATGGTCACACTCATATGAGGAGTCTGAGGAAGTTGATCTCATAAAAATTGAGAGTAGAATGGAAATTATTCAAGATTAGAGAGAGGGGGGAAGCAAGGGAGGGGAAATACTAAATCAGGAGATACCTCAGTATAGTTAAATAAGGCTAAGAAGTTCTGGGTGTGCTACTGCACAATAAAGTAATTATAGAGAGCAACATACCACACATAAATGTGAAAATAGCTATCTTTACCCATATTTAACATGATAGAGTATATGCATGTGTTAAAACGGTGGGAATACTGAGAGAGAGGGAAGGAAGGAAGAGGATTTAAAGGAAAAAATCAAAGGAAAAATTGGAAGTAGAACTTTCGTAAATGGGAATGGAAAGAAGGGTTGGAGAGAGTATAGGAGAGGGGAAGGGGACAAAACAATGTTAAGATGTATTATGGACATGCAGAATCCCCCGTGATGAATGTGATCATCATATACGGCAAACACTAAAAAAAAATTCACAGTGCCCTATACATATGTACAATATTTATACTTTCCTGGGGAAATTAAAAATAAAATTAAATTCATAACAAAAGACAGGAAGATATATATATATATATATATATATAATTATCATGATGGTGAAATATCTTATTACTCCATATTGTTACAATTAAGATTTCATATGTCCTCCCAAGTCTCATGTGTTCAGATGTGAGGCTACTGGGATGTGACAGGCACGTAAGAAACTACACTCATCAGTGAGTTAATTCATTGATGAGTCTGTTGTTTACTGCTGTGCGAGGAGATGGGGCCTCATTACAGGTGAGTAACTGGAGTGACCCAGAAGGATGTAATCTTGTTTTTTTTTGTGTGTGTGTGTGTTTTTTTGGAGGGGTGCTGGGGACCCAACTCAGAGCTTCGTGCTTGCTAGGTTCTACCACTGAGCTGATCCCCAGCCCTGGACCCTTCTTTTCTCATCCTACTTTTGCCCTTCTCTCTCCCTCTCTCTGCTTCCTGGCTGCTGTAGGCTGAGCAGCTTCCCTCCACCATGCCCATCCATCGTGACTTACAACATGATGATTCTGGTAAATAATATTTTATTGTATATTTGAAATGTATTAAGAGAAATCTGAAGTCTAATAAAACGCTATGTGAGATAATAAATGTGTTAAATAGCTTGATCATGGTAATGTTTTCCAGACTATATGTCTGCAAAAAGTCATGTTGTCCACTTTAAATATGTAACTGTTACTTGTCAAAGGCATCTCAATAAAACAAGGTTGTTGTTGTTGTTGTTGCTTTTAATTTACTCTCAAAATGCAAAAGATAGCAAGTGTTGGTTAGGATGTGAAGAAAACTGAATTTTGTACACTGTTAGTGAGAATGTAAGTTAGTAATAATGTCATATAAAACAATATGGATGTTTCTGAAACACAAAAATAAAATTGCTGTCTAATCTCATAATTTATTTCCTTTTAAAAATCTAAAGGAAATAACATTATTTTTCTAAAGATACATATTCACTCCCATGTTCACTGTAACATTATTCATAATATTTAAAATATGAAAGGAAGTGTCAATAGTTTAAGGGATAAAGAAAATATAGTATATATAAATAATTTATAGTATAGACCCTCATAAATACAGTAAATCCCATGTACTCTGACATGGATGAACATGCAGGGCGCTGTGTTATATCAAATAAGCCAAAGAAACACAAATATTGCACGATTTCAAGTAAACTTAAAAAAACTTAAATTGTACTAACAGAGTAGAATGAATGTTGGTTAACAGTAAAGTATGCCCTGGGGGTGAATGGACGATAATCGTTGTAAAATATTGATTTTAGGTTACAAATTTAATAAATTTCATAAGTCCTAATGCACAGTATTGTAACTATAGCTAATAATAGAGTAGACTTCAAAAGTTCTTATTAGGCCAAAATTTGACAGTTATTGGAGGTGATAGATATTTTAGTTAGTTTCATTATACAGTGTCTACCTACATGAAATCATTATGTTGTAGACCTTAAATTTACACAATGTTTGTTTGTAAATCCTACCTCAATAAAGTTGGGAAACATGCTCAGGAATACTTCTGTATTCACCTACACTGCTTGTATAATTATCTGTAAGCTCACTAAATGTGATGTCTCACATGGTTAATGTGTCTTGCACATAGTACATGCTATTTTATTCATATTAAATGAATAGTAATTCAGGATAAAAATAGTAAAAAGTAGTGTTTTTTAGTGTTAGTAATTATATCTTCTTGAAAAGATTAATTTTGTGAATCACTATATCTACACTAGAAAATATATCTGTTTTTATTGCAAAACAATAGAATGAATAAATGTATGCCTTTCAAAATGTGAATATCACATTCATCAAAATAGTCTGCCAGTTTTGGTTATTAAGATATTATAGATATTTTAAGGAAGCAGAGGTTAATGCATGAATATTAAATAAAACTAATAGAATATATTGATTTTTTTTAAAATTAGAGTTTATTAAATAAACTTGAGGAATCAAGAGATTCAGTACTGCACCAAGGTGTAAAATAATTTATTCTACTAAATTATGACATGATTATATACCTTTAAAATGTGAGAATATATAACACATTCATAAAAAAACTATAACTGCATGGCTTTGTCAGAATAGTGTATTTCATTAAATTGATATACTCAATTGCTTTTGTGTATTATAGATTCAAAATTTTAGATAAGAAAGAAATATATGTATTATAAATTTGTTAAATGTGAAAACTCACATATTTATGTATTAAGAAGGAGATTCTGTTACACAGTATTTTATAATGTTAAAAATTCCTGTCCAAATGAATATTCAGTAACTATTTTACAAATACTTCATTATAATATTTAAAATATTTTTACTGCTTTCTTGTATTTTCCAGAGTTCGGGCCAGATACTCATATTTATATATACACCCACATACACAAAAGTTATGTATATCTGTATATTAATTTTTGCTGATATTTGAAACTAATTTAAAATCAGAATAAATAAAACTACAAAATATTTTATTTATATTTGCCTATAGTCTTAATTACAGGAATATTTGCTAATTTTATAAGAAAGATTTTAAAATCTGCACTGTGACTTTAAAAATTTACAGGATTAAACCTTTCATGGGGCTGATTTTCAGTGATGTCAGTAGGACGAATTTCATTCATTTGAAATTCTTAAGTAGTTTTTTCCCAAAGACACATCAGTTATGCAGTGCAGCCCTGAATTCACTTAAAATGAAGTAATCATGAAATCATGCCATGAAGAAATATGTGTCATAAAATGACATAGCCTCACTTATTTTAAAACTAGTATCTGTATCTATAGTCAGTAAAGATGGTTACTTTTCGAAGTGAAAATGGGATTTAAAGTTAAATTTTCTTATTTACTCCAATAAAATGCTAAGAATGTGAAGTAATATATGCTTAGCATCTATAAGACAAAGTAAAAACAATAAAAAGAAATATGACAGTACTAATATGTAAAACAAACATTTTTTTCTATATGATAGAAGTAATTATGATAATAAATATTATCCAGGAAATTAGATACTGTATGAATTTTAGTAAGAATACAAATTACTTAAAAGTGAAAGAACAGGAATTAAAATGAACATTGAAATGTTGATTATACATTTTTAACTGGAACAAGAAAAATACAATGAATAACATTATAAATAAGTTATACACAGGAAATATTTCAAAACATGTAATTATCGAAGGAATATTATATGTATAGGATAACATTTCTTTGAATATGTATATTCACTGCAAAAGAAGGAGATTAAAAACAACCTAAACTATACCATATATATGATATATATGCCATATCATATCATGTATATTATATATATGATTTTTTTAGAAAGTACTCTGAATGCTTCATACCTACACTCGTCCAAACTATACAAAATGAAATAAAAATGGCGTACTATTTCACCACAATAGGTTGATAATCATTAAAAAGCCTAAAAGTTAGAAGATTTTCACTGATACAAAACCAAGATAATATGTATGACTACTACAACTATATCATTACAATCCCTTTGAAGACCTATTTCTAATAAATTTTATGTGCATGTATAATATGCTTTAACTCAGAAATTCTATTTTTCCGTTTTAATGTTTTTATTCATGTGCATTTTTGATACATTATGTATACATTCATCCTGGGGAGTTCATACACATATATAGCTCACGTGTTAATCCTTTTTACTTCCCCTTTCCTCCTCTCTCGTCTTTTCCTCCACCATAGATCCTCCTCCAATGTTCAATAGCTCTACCTCCAAGTTTCCTATCATGTGTCTTTTAAGTCACTCTTTAAATTATTTCAACTTTGGGTTTCTCATACAAAAGAAACCATGTGACATTTAACCTGTGTCTGTTTTATTACATTTAGCATTATGGTGTCAAAGTGCTTCCATTTTCTTCCACATAACTCAAATTTATTCTGGTTTATGGCTGAGTAGTACTCCGTTGTGTATATACACCACATCTTCTTTAGCCATTCATTTATTAATGGACATATAGGTCATTTCCAAGATTGATCTGTTGCGAATTTTGCTGCTATAAATATGAGTATGCAGGTATCACACTTATAAGATGACTTTACATCTTTTTGGAAGATCATCAGAGGGAGTATAGCTCGGGTGAATGGAATCTCTACTTTCAGTTTTCTTGAGGAATCTCCATACTGATTTCCATAGAGGTCATACTGGTCTGAATTTGAGTTCTTGGTGATAAATATTCCTTCTAGAGTAGAAGCAAAGCATAAGCAAATCTCAGAGTTGCTTTGATTTTTATT
Organism: Hystrix cristata; assembly: GCA_004026905.1. Lineage (NCBI taxonomy): Eukaryota > Metazoa > Chordata > Mammalia > Rodentia > Hystricidae > Hystrix > Hystrix cristata. The sequence goes on along the minus strand of PVJO010018973.1, from coordinate 24,397 downwards.
TGTTTCTAGTCTCGTTCTCTCTCTGTCTCTGTCTCTGTCTCCCCCCCAACACACACACATTACACTACACAGCAGTCTACAGAAAAAAGAGAAAATTCATATTCTAACCAATTCATAGTCTTATGCTTGTAAACTTCATAATACAACATGGTAAATACATTGTAAGAAAAAGAAATAGGTACAGGTCAAGTTGTACAAAATCTGTGATATTGTTATTTCAATAATTCCTTTTGCTCCATTATCTGTTCTTTTCCTGTGGTGTATGTTTATCCACACATTTCTAAGATGTTCCACAATTATTAGGTATTTATTTCTTTTTTCATTTTTTGGTGGTAGCAAGGATTGAACCCAGGGCCTTTACATTGAAATACATTCCAACCCATTTTTATTTTGAGACAGGGTTTCATTAAGTTGCTAAAGTAATGGAGTTTTACTTGAACTTGGGGTGCACCTGCCTTAGCCTCCCAAGGGTGCTGGGATTCCAGACATGCACCAGCACACTCAGTATTTGCTTTTCTTTCTTCTGCTTTGGCTTTTTTTTTTTTTTTTTTTGTCTGTCTTGAAAGTTCCTGCCGAGCCCATCTTTAAACTCCCTAATACTTTCTTCAGTTCCACCCAAACGATTTATTAGCATGTGAAAATTTTTGTCTATATCTGGTAGAATGCTTTTTATTTCTAGAACATTCTTTTGATGATTTCATAAAATTTTCATTCCTTTGCTTTTATAGGATCCCGAGTCTATTGCAGTGGTACCTCAGTTCACGAACCTAATCTGTTTTATGATTTTGGAGAAAATGGCCACAGTTTGTCACCTGATGTGGAGTTTTTGAACAGAAGCAAATTTTGTGGAATGCTTTTGTTTGAGAACCGAATTGTTTCTGAAGAGATGTGTTCATCAGCTGAGGTACTACTATATTCACTTTTATTTTAACTTATTGTCTGATTAGCCCAAAGTTTTTATGATATCTGAACTTTATAATTACATTTGCTTTGTCTTTTACAACTACTTTTTCACTTTTCTTTTTAGTGTCCCTTTTTAAATGTTTCAATCTAGACACTATGTAAGTATAATAGGAACTGAGGTAAATAAGCTTATAGTTTGAATTTCTGAAATTAATTTAGCTAATATGTGGGCTGTGTTTAACAGTACCTTAGTTGTGCATTCAGGGGCTTCAGTTTTCTACATTGTCTTTGTTTTTTTCTCTCTGTTGTCTTTGGTCATCTCTAAAAACTGCCCACACTTCGTATAGCTCTTTCAACCCTCATCTCCTCATACCACACTCAGGCCTTATTGATGTGGTGGGAAGATGTGTATCTGTGATGCTACAATTAAATTTTACTCATCTTGTGTATCATGCCCATTGTCCGTGACCTTTGCCACTGTACGGTATTCCTCACACCTCATGCTGTGCACACTGTAAGGCAGACATGAAGTCATAACCCATAGGAGGACATAACTCATATCTGAAAGGTTTAAAGTATATACAATAAATTATTCAAAACAATATAAAATATACTATGCTTTCGATTTATATTAGTTATCACATCAAGACAAAAATAGTCTATCAAATTTCAACATATATAATGCATGTAGTGATAGATATTAATATCAAGGAGATGTATGTTTGTATCTTGTTTCTATCTTTGAATTGATTTTTAGCTCTTCTGAAATTGTAACTTAATAAAGACATCAAAGAAATCACCTAAAATAAAGATAAAAGTCCTGCATTCTTTAGTGTCATTGCAGGGACTTCTAAATCTTTTCAAGGAATTGGAGTGAATACAGGTAGAATTTAATGTTTAAATGATATTTAGAAAGTATTAATTTTAATGTATTTTGACAAATTGTATTCTTCTTAACATCCATATTTGTGGTGTCTTATATTTGGGTGCGTATGACCTGTAGAATTTGGATATGTGGATTGAGAGTTCAAGGCAGTCCAAAAAAATTTTTTTCAGGATTGCTCTTTGGATTTCAACTCTTTTTTTTTTCTGTTGAAAACCTAATTTACTGTCATTCTAAGTTTTCCAGTTATGACCACATCTCATTCTACATCTGATAGACTCATTTTTAAACTAGATTGAACACTTTCAGCAGTTTCTGGCCATTGACTTATGAAATATTTCTACTCAAAATATTATCCAGAGAAATAGAACTGAATTACTGACATATGTTATAGGTGCAGTAGAGATAAAGAAAATAGACTTTATGAGAACTTTTATGATATATATTAAACCATAGGCTTGGGTTTAATAACTAGAAAAGCAGATGCTAAAACAGATCATCGGAATCCAAATCCACTGACTGAGCTAATTCATTCTTATATGTAAATGTATTCTGATGCATAACAGTGTTGCAATATTTCAGTTTTATTATGTCATTCACTTATCCAGCATAATCCGTGGTGTGCTGAGAATTAATTTATTTCATTTGTTCTTTCCAGCAATGTATATGTAGAAAGGCCCCTTACATTGAGTTATCTGAATGCACTATCCCACATTATGCTGTGAAGAAGGTATTATGGCTTTGTGTCTCTTCAGGGTATTACAAATTTGAAAATATAAAGCTCATTAACATGAGGCAGCTCCCTGGGGCTATGCATTATGTGAAATCCAATGTTTACAAACATTTATGGCTCTATCCATTTAAAGTTGTCCATTAGTGGGCAGTAAATCAGTATGATTTGCATTAGAATACACTCTTTACCTTTAGTGCCCAGGAACCAATATATATACGCTAATATATGTAACCCATAAGGGTGTCTTGGTTAGAATTGGTTAGGGTTGAATGGGCCACATATATACTACAGCGGTCTCCCAAGATTATGTTGCCCAGTAATGTTATACAGATTGCTTTTTGTGTAAATACTTTCTATAATGATCACAATGATTAAAATTTCTGATTTTTCAGGAAATTTGCCTGTCAGTAAGTAATGGATGACTGTGTATGATATGGAATGATACAATTCTATGATTCTTTTCTCTAAGATAAAAGAATCTACTAAAAAATTCATAGGAGGATATCGCATCTATTTGCCTTCATATTCAATCAAGATCATAAAGTTTTGTTTTTTTAATAGCCAGTATCCATAGCTGTTTTCTTTAAAACCAAGTAAACATTATGTTGAATTCTGAGAAAGACATAAAATACACAATCATCTAAATCCGAATGGTATTGTTTCATGTTTCCAATTGCAATGAATGAGTGTGAGTTATAGTCTAGAAGCAGGAGCCATGAATTCATATTGACCTGTGCAGTTGTTCATTTATTAAACATATGTCAATATATATGATCTGGTTACACAAATTTATATATCTAACAAATACTCAGTATGCTACTAATTTTAATGTGCTAGACACTCTATTAGATACAAATTTAAAAGAAATAATGTTTTTAAAATTTACTTTAAAGTAGGTCTCAGAAATAAAACCTTAAGCCAAAAGTTAGCAAGAAGATTCAGAAAATATCTTCGAATAAGATATAACTGTAACCATAAAAGAATTGTAACAAGAGGTAAATTATTTTGTCAGCCACTTTTTTTCTATACCGGAAACAAAAAGGTACTGCATAAAGAAAATACAATGCCAAAGTGGAAAAGAATTAAAAATAAAGGGAGATATAGACTTATGATAATGTTTGCATGAGGTATGATGCCCTTAAAGTAACACATATCACCTAAGAAATGGGATCACATTTTAGAAAATATGATTATTATACGTTTTGCACATGAATGAGGGTAAGTTTATCCAAACTGACTAAATGGAGAAATACACAAAGTGGTTTGCTAGAATATTTTCCAAAGCAAATGACTAATTCCTCTCAAAAGATTTGTTCAATGTAATAATAGTTATATTAAATCCATATCATTTACCAAGCTCAATCATATTCCAGAGCACAAGACCTCTGGAGTTATATAGGCTTAGATTCAAATAGCAGTTCACTTGTCAATTAAACTATGTACCTTTGATATTTCAGTAAATTCTCTGATCCTCTTTCTTACGTGCCTACGATGATATTGTCTCTTATGGTATTAAAGCTGAATAAATTAAATCACATATAGAAAATATCCAATATCATGTCTGGCACAAGAAAGTGCTTTCTGAATACTGATTTTGCTTATTCCTTCGTAGACTTGATGATGGCTCCGGAAATTGATAGGGAAGAAGAATTGTTATAAAATATTCTAGAAGGTTTTATTGAAATAAAACCTTCTCAAAAATAAAAAAGATTTTTACTAGAACCTAATTTCACCCAGGGAGAAAAACATGTGCAAATCTACGTATCCTTTAGCCACTCTGTTCCATTTGTGGTACAAATAGATGTATCATACAGATCCTAATTTAAAAAAAAAAAAAGTTGAGACAGTATATTAATTTCAGATAAAACAATTCAAAACAAGAAAAAAATGAAGAGACATAAAAGGAACATTGCATTTTGTTAAAGGAGTAAATTCTCCTAGAATATATAGAAAATTTTAGTGTGTATGCACTTTTGGAACAGAACATGAAAATATGTCAGGCAAACCTGATAGAAAATATAAATCCAAAAATAAATAGATAAATCCACTACTGTATTTGAGGTCTTGAACACTCCTCTATCGGCAGTTAACAAGTTCCACAGAAAAATATTTACAGGAAAATAGGTGAACCGAACAGCAAGAATAATCAAATGAATCTAAATCTAATAAATATTTATAGAACACATCACTCAAAATACCCAAGCACATTTTTTGCAAGTGCATATAGAATATTCATTAAGATCAACCTAATTCTGAGCCATAAAATTTATCTGAAAAAATTTAAATGAATAGATATCGTTCAGATTATGATCTCTGCACATTCTGGATATTTCTTTGGGTAGTCTCAGACTGACCGATTTCCCTCATCTTTCTCACTTTTGATTCTCAACAATAAACGTGGAATAGTCAGGCATCAAAACATCCTGAGATAAGAGTAAACAGGTAGAGTAGCCAGAGTTCTGTCCTGGTCCCTCATAGAAATGGGATGTACCGTATTTCAGTGTGCTAGGCCAATGTGTTGAGCTCCCTGGGTACTGAAATCAGGGCAGAACTATTTCTAGTGTCTCTTGGATATGATGCAATTGGAATTTTATCCATTCTGGGAAGCTACCCTAAGTCTGGAAGGAGCGAGTGGCTGAGTCCTAGGACTCTGCTGTGCTTTGCTGTCTGCGTGTAACTAGTAACCTCATTTCATGTGACCTATGGAGTATGATGTGTCCCTCTGGATTTGGCCAGGTAGTTAATGTGCAACAGAACTGTAGTGCACTCAAGTGGTCACCAGTGTGCAGAGAATTTGCTTCACAAGCCGTAAGAAAAATAAACTAAAAATCATCAACAGGAAGACAACAACTGAATTTCACACTATCAAGAGATTAAAAAACACACTTCTGGATAACATACAGATCACAAAAGAGTCTCAGAGACATTTGAGAAGTATTTTGAATACAGGATGATAATATAACAAAAGTTCTGGGACACAGTAAAAGCAAAGATTAGAAGGAAAGTTCTAGCATTAGAAGCACATATAAGAAAGAACAGTTTAAAATAAATTGTATAACCCTAGTAAGCCTTGAGAAACTAGGAAAAAGTAGAGTGATGTAAGTCCAAATCCAGTGTAAAAAGGCAATAATAAAAATTAGGGTAGAAGTTACTTAAATTAAAAGAGAGGATGAGAAAATGCCAAGAATACCAAAGCTGGATTTTAGAAAATAAAAATAAATTTGGCAAATCACTCAATCAAGAATAAAAAGAGGGCTGGGGATTTAGCTCAGTGATTAGAGTGCTTGCCTTGCAAGCACAAGGGCCTGAGTTCGATCCCCGGCACCACAAAAAAAAAAAAAAAGAATAAAAAGACACAGATGACTAACATCATAATCTAAAAAAAAAGATTAACATTTTTATGCTCATGACATTAAAAGTAAAATAAAAATATTATGAAGAATTGCACACTCATATCTGATTATTTAGATAAATGGGAAAGATCTCTCAGACACAAAAAGGAAGCAAAATCATACAAATATAACCTTACAGAAGGATAATATCACACAATGATAGATAATTCGAGTAGGAATGTGTAGTTTAAAATATCAAATGAATTAATAAGAAATATGTTAAAAAAAAAAAAAGCACTAGACCAAAATGTTTCCACTGGTGAATTCTGAAAAACGTTTGAGAACAAATCCTATCAGTTATCTTCACTTTCATTTTCCAAAAAATAAAAGGATAGAACAAATTCTAGTTAATTGTATGAACCCATCATTATCTTAATGCACAAAGATACCACAAGAAAGAAAAATTACAAAACAATCTAAATCTCATGGAGATAGATACAAAAGTCTGCAAAAATATTTGCAAATAGAAGCCAACAATGCATAAAAAGGATTATATTCTACAACTACGTGGAATTTATTTCACATATGAAAGGCTAATTCACCATTGAAAAATCACTTAACATAATTATCACATCAACAAATATATGTGTGATTTGCAAGGGAATAGATATAATACAGGACACATAAATGTATAGGATTCTCTTATAATATTCACCCAAAAAGTCAAATGCAGAAGAGTGCGAGAGATCTTCCCATGCTCCAGAAACCCAAGGAATCCAGCCGAGAGCCTGGATCCCACACAAGGTCCCACACAAGGTCCCACACAAGGTCCCCCACAAGTCCAGCCCCAGGTCTGGAGCTCTGGCAATGTCTCATGCAAGTCGGTATTAAGGATCTGCACCGGAAAGGCTGGAGGGTTAGAAGTGGAAGCTAGAAAATCTGCTCCAGTACGTTGAAAGTCTGTGCTGGGAGGCCGAGTGGTCTGCACTGGAGCCAGGAAGAGACGCCCAAGACAAAGGCAAAGACCAGAGCTCCTTGGAAGAGAGCAGCCATCCTTGGACAGCGAGGATCTATGCTCCTCTGAAAGGTCGAGTTCCTATCAGGAAAACCAGCCACAACAAAGCTCCTTCTGGGAGATTAGCAGCGTGCTATCTTCCCCTCCTGGTTTCCTTTTATGGGCTCTTCCAGTAACAATCCTAAGGTGGGTCTTTATGCCCAGAACCACGCTGACTCAGTTCAGCTTTGCATTCCCTCTCAAGTTGATCATTAATTAATCTACCACATTATCAAGGAAATATCTGATAATACCAATAGATACAGGAAAAACACTTTGATGTTGTAAAACATACATGCTAAAAATCAACAGATATAGAATATTGGGAAACCTCCTTCGATAGAAAAACTACAAAACAAAACAACAAAACAAAACAAAACAAAATAATAGCTACCATTGTACTTAATGGTTAGAAAATATATGCTATTTATCTGATATCAGGAATAAGACGGATGTCACCATTTTTATCAGTATTATTCTAGAAATTTTAGCAAATGAGACGTGTAAAGGAAATACCTACACACACTGAGAAAAACAAAAACTTTGTAAAAACATGATGGATATATGCAAAGATGGAAGAATATAAGTTTGTTATATAAAGTCAGTTATGTTCTTATGGACCAGCTTTGACAATCTATACATTAAAGTTAAATGCAAACCGTAATGTTCGCTTAGCACCACCCGGGAAACAGCAAGATGCTAACTACGTGAGTTCCTCTGGCTACCGTCTTCCCACAGACACACTGATGTCAACAACTAGTTCTTCACATGTTAACCTACTTTCATGAATGCTGAGGAAGTCAGGTGAGACCCCCATACCACTTGACTTCTGTACAATGATAAGAAAAGAAACCTCAAAGAGGTCAAGAAAGAAAGTTGTTTCTGTTACCTCTCTCCTACTCCAAGCACATCAGTTTGCAGAGAGACACCTTGTACTTCTCAGAGAAAGAATAAGTCAGGTTTGAAGTCCAGACTTGAAACCTAGTACCAGGCTCACCATAGTGAAACTCATTTCCAGGTAGACCCCCTGCACCTCTGCCCACCCACCCCCAGGCCACTACCCAGCAACTGAGCTACTTAGACAGTTCACTGATTATCCCCTTGCCCGGCCTTCAGTGAGGGTTTGCAGAGAAAGACACTACCCCGTGAGGAGCAAGGCACCAACATGAGCCTAAGACTTTGCCCCAGAGCTGAGTGGGGCCCACCATGATGAGACCTAGTACCAGGCACGAAGGCAAAGGTCTCTGCTCTCTTCCAGAGCACCCAGAAGGTCCCTCTCAAACTGCCCCGCATTAGAAAGAGATCTGTGCCCCAATGGAACAGACTTCAGTTTTGGTCTACACCATTGCCAGCTTTTTAGTGAGCACAGGACACACCCAGTGCACTTGTTCACTGTAGCTGAAACTCAGGAGTGACTAAGTTTAGCTTGAGTCTTAGCAGCCAAGAGACTATTTCCATCCCCGTTCCCACCTGGAGCAGAGAATTGCTTTCATTCAATTTTATTCTACATCTCATTGGAAGACCTAGGTGAAGTAATCAGGAAAGAAAAAGTAAATAAATGGCATGTAAATAGGAAAAGAGGAAGTCTTATTGTCGTTGTTTTCAGTAGACATGACCTTATATATAGAAAACCTCTGACATCCCCCAAACAATTACAATTAATGAAATAATTCATTCAAGCTTTATGATACAAAATATCATCCAAAAAATTAGCGGTGTTGCTATATACCAGTAGGTTTTTATCTAAAACAGAAATAAAGAAAAGAGTCATAATTATAATAGGTATAAAACCAAAATGCCTCTGAATAAATTTCTTCAGAGGCGAAAATTCTCTATAGTGAAAATTACTACACATTTATGAATTGAATGCAAAAATGGAAATACCGTCTTTCTTCATGGATTGAACAGTCAATATTGCTAAAATGTGTACACTACTCAAAGTGATTTACAGCTTCAATTCACTCTCTATCCAAATTCCAATAATATTGTCACAGAATTACAAAACCTAACCTAAAATTTGTATGGAAACACAAAAAATGAACAAGTTACTAAAGCTATTTTAAGGAAAAAGAACAAAGCATATTACATTACCTGGCTTCAAAATATGGTACAATTCTGTGGTCATTTTATACCAGCAATGTACTGGTATAAAAACTGGCACGTGGAGTGATAAAAAAGACGGGACAGACATAAATCTACAGCCAACTATTCGGCTGTACTATAAGCACAACCAACTGATTTTCAACAAAGATGGTAAAAATACAAAACAAGAAGTCTTTTCTATAAATGGTGCGGAGGAAATTGAATATCTATATGCAGAATTATGAAACTAATTTCTTATCTCACACTACTCAAAAAAACTCAGCCAAAAATGGATGAAAGATTTGAATGTAGGATCTGAAACTACAAAACAATTTCCTGTTAATGAGTTTTAAATACAATACCAAAGGCACTAGCCATGAAATTTAGGGAAAAAGTTAGAATACATTAATGATAAAAACTTCAACTGTATTAAAGACCCTGTTAAGAGAATAAAGGGACAAGTTGCAAACTAAGAGGACAGAATTATAAAACATACAATGAAAACCTTGAGTTCAAAGTGTACAAAATGTCTTAAAATTTTACAATAAGAAAAAACATGATAAAAATGCAAAAAATTTATGAATATACACACTCTACCAGCAAGACAAACAAATGAGAAAACTTAAATATATATATATACATTTATATTTTACATAAATTATATATTATATAAAAATTATAAGCATATATTCATAAAATATAGTTATGTGTAGGTGCGTATGTTTCTCTAGAGAAGTAAGAGTTAAAACAAATATAATGCCATCACCCACTTTTTAGGAAATCAAATATTAAAAAATGTAAAAGTGCCATTTGCAGGTGAATATGCAGATCAATGAAAGCCACCATATCTTTCCAGTGAGAAAGCAAAACAACCCTGCCTATTTAGAAAATTACCAGGCAGCTTCTTGCAAAATGAATTTAGTCTTGTCATACAACCAGCAATCATTCTGCTTGACATTTACTGCAATAATTTAAATTTTATGCTCACACAGAAATATTTTTACAAATGTTTATAAAGTCTTTATTCATAATAATGCAAATTGGACATTCTGAAAGGGGAAAATGAATGAACAATCTGTGCTACACCCATACTTTAGAGTATTAATCAGTGACTAAAATAATGAACTATCAAGAAACAAGTAGACATGGGTGGGCTTTGAATGCATATTGCTGGTAAAAGAAGTCAATCTGAAAAGGCTACATATGTATGAATTAAAGTGTGTAATATTCTAGAATGGCAAACACACGACAGTGAATAAGACAACAGTGGTTTCCAGGGCTCTGGGTGAGTGGCAGTGAAATTAATACGTGAAACACAGGGGACTGTTTGGATAGTAAATTTATCCTTGGTGATATTAAAAGTGTGTGGATATGAGTTTATGCACTTATCAAAATCCATAGATGTGTTTAACAAAAGCGTGAACTTTAATGTGATCTACGATTTTTCATTAGTAATAATGCATCGATTTTGATTCAGTATCTATCTGCTCATAATGTACCATATTAATGCTAGATAATAATGGAGGGAATGTGTATGTGGAATATGTATGTATAGGAGGGGACTCTGAAAGATCTGTTCTAAATTTTTATGAAAGTAGAAAGAGGTAAAAAATGATTAGAAGCTATTAAATTTATGACAAAGTAGAAAACTATAACTTACATAATAATAAATCACTGAGAGGCTATTCTAAATACGAGGTAAAATACATCATTATGATATGGACACACTAGTTCATGCTATGCTAATCTATTTAAAAACTACCAATTGTATTATTGTTATTGTAGTGTAGCAATTAATACTGAACACACTATGTCAGGCCTCCATTTGCTCTTTCACTTTCTGAGGCTTCTATTGCCTCCAGTCAACTGTGGTTTGAAAATATTCAATTGAAATGTTCAGAAAAAAATAATTTATAAGTTTTAAACATCTTTTAGTATGTGGTTAGAATTGTTCTATTTTGCTATTAGTCATTATTATCAATATCTTACTGTTTTTAATTTATGGATTAAACTTTATCTAAAGCACACATGGATAGCACATCATAGCATATGCAGAGTTTGGTGCTATTCTTGGTTACAGGCCCCCTCTGAGGGGCAGAAAGTATCTCCCACTGATAAAGGATAACTACTCTAGGCAGAATCCATCTATATAGCGAGTACAGTGGTCGGCGGGACAAGACTAATACTGCATATCATCACACTGCCTTCAGCCTGACATCTCCTTATCCCATCAGCATATGCCTTTGTCACTAGTAAGGTTTTCAGGCTTTGCACACAAGATGCTTGTTGCACCACCTATTATAATATCTGTTATGAGAGGCAAAAAATGATGGAAAGCTAACTCAGGTAACATACAGATGTTGGTCCTGCAGAAATTGAATAGGGAGAATTCTTACATGAAATTAATTTGAATACAAGATCAGAAGCAAAACTAAAAGTGGTCTTATAGGTTTTGGTAGAGTTTGAGAGGTAGGTAAGATTGTATTCTTAGTACACTACAAAGAAGTCTGATGTTTTAAAGTGGGAAGCAACTTTCAAATACGTCATTGTGAATCATATGTGGGCAATAGATTGATAGCAATAAATGTAGATTAGGAATGCAAAATCAGATGAGAGTACTGAAAAATAATGGCTGTTACGTTGACATGATTGACAGCAGTAGAAGGAGAGATAAAAGGACTTACTTGGCTATATCTTCTTAGAGACCTTTTAGGATTTACTGAGAATTTGACACAGGCAATATGTAAAAGGAAGGAAGAAATTATTTCTAATTTTTGATACAACCTTGCTGTTTAATGAGTTTGAGGAATCAAAGGCAGGGGCAAATTTGGAAGAAGTGGTGATCAAAATTCTAGTTGGGCTGCTTATTTTTAAGATAGCTTTAGCATTGTGAGCCGCTATATATAGTTATAATAAATTATTGATTTGTTTGGAAATTGGGTAGCGATCTAAATTAGAAGTTAAAATTTTGGAAATTACCGCTCTATACATGATCTCTGTAGATACACACACACACACACAAATTGTGGTTAAACCTTGGACACCACCATTATTTAGAACACACTAAAGAAAGAATCCCATAAAAGAAGACTAATAAGTCGGTGCCAATAAGTTGCCAGCGAATCCAGGAAATGGTTAAAAATTATGTGAGAAAATTTACTGATGAAAAAGTACACAGATAGTTGAGGGTATGTAGATTGTGTGCTGGATTTTCGACTTAGGTACCAGTAAAATGCTCTACCAAACTGCAAAATCAGTATCTTCTTTTTGGTAGGAATGAAAGTCATTGTCCATATGCAAATAAGATTTGAGAAAGTAGGAATGGTAAGGATATGCAGACCTTTCAAAACATTTTACTGTAAAATTGAACAATAAAATAATAGAGTAAAAAGTGAGGCTTATACACAGAGAATGAGTTTTACCATTTTAGTTGTTATTTTTACTATTGTTATTATTGTCACTGTTGTTATAAAAGGGATATCAAGGGCAGATTTTAGGATACTGAATTCTTCTGGTAACTAAGGAGAAAGTGACAATGTATAAAACAGAATTTATAACTTGTGGCATCAATAAGGCCACAGATTGTTTATGGAAGGGGAAGTGGTCAAATGGCTATATAGGAAATAAAATTAAAAGATGGATAGGAAAAGAGTCCAAAATAATATGAAAGAAATAAAATTTAAGGTACAAATGAATATTTGAATATTGTTAGTGTATACAATAATAGAACATACAGTGTAATCTGAAGAATTATGGGAAAATGCAGGCTAGTGGGGCAAAATACAGTATTTCCTATGCTATGCTAAGGATTCTTGACTTCTTTCCCAGGACTCAATTCTGGTTGCATCTCTTTCATTTCATCACATCTTGCAAGCACAGATACTTCAAAGATTTTGTTTTGTATTACCTTTCCAAATATGCATGCAGAGGAATAGTGATCACAAGAAAAAACAGAGGTATGAAATGGAAGAGATATGCTAGCAAATGCAAAAGAGAAAAAAAAACACATTAAACTAATACAAAGTAAATTATGAAGGGTGCTAAATATTTCATAGATCAGGTAGCACGAGAAATACATACATTAATTCATCTTAGTAATTATGAAATTACTGGTGGCCATAGTCATTTTAGTAGTAGCTAGATTGAAGTGAGTTGAGGGGTAAGTTTAGAGTAAAGAAACTGGAGACCAAGATTTTTAGTCAGGCTTTAATGGAATTAAATAGCCTGATCATTAGAGAGGGATACACAGTCAAGGAGAATTTCATTTGTTTTAGGATAGAAAAACTAGATCATGCTTTTATGGCCCAAGAAAACATATTTAGAAAATTTGAAAATACATAAAATAAAATGATCGATGGATTAATATTTTGAAAATATAGACAGTCCTCTGAAATTGCAAGAGAAAGTAGATGGAAATACAAAAGAACTTGTGGGTTTTGTAAGAGCAAACAAAAAAAAATCTAGATGTAGAAATAGAATTCATTTAAGGAGAAAGAATAAATATGGTATTGGAATGAAAATTTAAGAATGAAGTTGTGAAAATATGCCTTGTGGTTTTGTACTGACTCCAAGTCACAGTGATCCACGGCAATGACTAAGACATTATGCCATTTGTATTTCAGAGAATTCCACGATTAAAAATAATACTGAATCAGGGAAAATAGAATTGAATATTAGTAAGTATTCCTAAGGAATATTTGGAGATAAGGAAAAAGAGAAATAAACAGTAAGACATTCCTTAATTTCTTTCCAAACCCCAATATTTTGTAAATTCATGAACACCCCATAGAAGAGAAAGTTTCTCATTTCTGAGAAAGTAGACCCCGGAGGCACACAGCTTGGATAGGTCCAGTTAATTGCCGAGGAGTTCCTTCAGGCCAGTAGCAATAAATCAGTGAACATTTGGGTAGGGATAGCAGTGCCAATTCCCGTTGGCTATAAAAAGTTTATTAGAGTGGATAATTTAAATCTCTTTTCAGCTAAAAGCTTCTATGATTTACATAGAATATTCTTTGTATTATGGCATCGTGTACTGTACTGGTCTGTATTCACTACTGAATTGTATGTTCCTTGAAAGGGGGTAAGTTTTATTCACTCTTTCCTTTAGTCTAAAAACATTTTCTAATTTCTTATACAAAATACATGCTTAAAGCCTACAAGCCAAAATATATTGGCAAGAAAGAAGTTTTTGGTTAAGAAAAAGGTGCATCTTTCAAAGAGAAAGCTCCCACATAATATCCGAAAGACTTTATTTCTGCTACAGGACTGAAAAGAAAAATAACCCTGAATGTATAAGATTTAATAATATGCCCTTGGGTGAATCTAACTCTTTCAAAGATAACGGAGAAAAATCCAAGAGAAAGAGCTCAAAGTGGCCCTGAAGGAGTTTATAGACTCGTCCTCTTTCACTGACAATTTTAAAGAAATATTGTTTATACGATGTAGAATTTGTATGGAATTAAATACTCCTTTAGTTGTCAGACAAACATTTCATTCTATGTAACAGAACAATATCAGTGAGACACAAGTCTCATGAGAATAATGATCTCTACCCGTGGAGCAAACCGATAAAGGGACTCTTAAACCTTTGTATTTTGGGACAGATGAGCATGAAATAAACATTAAATTATGTATTATTATTCTAGGGATGTCGTGAGAAAATAACACTCCCCAGGTGTCTTAAATACCAGAATTTAGATTCTCACAGTTCTGGAGGCTGAATGTTTGAGAACAATGTGTCTGCAGGGTTGTTTCTTCTGAAGTGTCATTCCTGGGCTTAAAGATGCCTGTTATTTTTCTCTGTGTCTTCACATGCTTTTTCTTTGTGAATTTTGGTAGGTCTCCCTGTTCTGCTGAGCTCAATAATAATATTTGCTTGTGTCCCACTCAACAGGCCAAAGTTTTAAGCTTTTGAATGTCCTATATGCAAACAGAATTGTATAAATTAGTGTTCATTCATATGACCTCGTTTAACACTAATCAGCATTTTATGGGCCTCCTTGTGAAATGCGCCTGTACTCATAGGTCCTGGGGGTTAATATTGAATTTAATGAATTTTCAAGAGACGGAATCCTTTACTTTATTGTTGTTATAATTCAAGTAACTTGCGAGAATTGTGAACATTACCTATAGAAAGGTAGTGAACTCCTTCATGATTCTTTAAATAACAAACTATTTATTTGGGTTACGTATTCTTGTGCTAAGAAAACAGCTGAAAACTTAATGCTGAGCCAGATTTATTTACCTTGCAATTTTGTGTTCAGAAAGTTTTGGGCAGGAAAGCTGAGCAAGTGTTCTGACTGACTATCAGCTGTGGCGGCCTGGCCTGGGGCGCTCCTTTCAAGCAGGGCAGCTGCACTCAGATCTGGCCCTTTTGACCATTTTCTTTTAAAGTTTTTTACATGATGTAACACCTTCCAGTCTCTCCTCCCTCGTGACCTGGATTTTCCACAGCAGTTGATTCCCTTACACAACAGCTGGTTTCCAAGTGTGGGGAGTGAGACCTACGGGGCTAGTTAGGGGACACACGCAACCAGAATCAGCTCAATTCTGCTCCCTCCTCAAAACCAGAGTAATTACTGAACCTGTGCAAAATCCATGCAAGGGAGAGTGAAAAAGTCACACTGTAGAAAAGTTTGTAGGGAGAAAATTTTTCCACTTACTCAAAAATTTAGAATGGCTGATTTTGGAAGGTTGTTGGGCCCAGGATAAGACTTGAGATGACTCAATGTTTAGGATTCAGAATCAGAAAGAGGAAACACTTCTAAAACTGTCAGCTGACTTCACAATGAGAAGTTGGAAGTACCAGAATAATATATGATTGAATTTTTAGAATAATTAAATCAGTTATCTAAAAGTTATTTTCTTTGTAATCTGTTGTTTGTGCTATTTCTTAGCACTGAATCTTTTTTTACCTCTCCTATACACAAGACTATGCACACAGACACACACACACGCACACCCCCAAACTCACACTCTCATTCTTCTGATCAACTTCAGTTTATCTTTGATGTGTTAGCTTCCAAAACTTTTCCTGCCTTATTCAGAAAATTTAATTAGACTTCATATCACTTTGCACAACATTTTAACACTATATTTCTTTTTTTTTTTTGAGTTTTTTTTTGTGATTTTTAAAAATTTTATTTTGTGGTACATTTTAGCTATACATAACGATAATGTTCATTCTAGGGAATTTATACCCCCACATGCTACATCTTGCTGTTTCTTTTTTTCCATTCCCCTCTTTAACCCCTCTCTGCATCCCGTCTTCCTCTCCTTATTTACAAAAGCTTTGTTTCCATTGTTTCCCTTCTATTCTCTCTTTTGTTTCCTTTGGGGGAAAGGAACTGAAGGACACACTATATTTCAATTGAAACATAACTTGTACTTCTCACTGGGTTGCAAATTCTGGGTGGAGTTCCTTTGTACTCATATTTTCTCAGTGAAATGCATGCAGTATACGTTTAATATATACTTGTTGAATGAAAACAAAATGAATAAAAGTACTATTGCTGATTTTCTCATGGGTTTAAAATAATATAACGAAGTACTATATGGAAACTTTAATTTCTAGCAATTTGTTGTGGTTTAAAAATTACTATCGATTGAGTTTTACCTTTACAAATACTGGTGATTTATGTTCCTAAAATTATTTTTGAAAGTAAGTTAGTAAATTTAAGATGAATAAGGACAAAAATAGATGTATTCCTCTGGATTCTGGAAGGTTTTAGTTTCCATAATTCAGACTTATACCTTGAAGTACTATTTTAAGACATCAGCTTTTTGCATTAAATAAGTTTCAGACAATAATTTTATACCCTTTATCTTTCATAGAAAATAATATTGTTAGAAACATAAGTACAAATGTAATATTCTTATGAGGTAAATAGCAGATAAGGAAATTTGGGATTAGAGATATTACCATGTATGAATGCTGGGTTTATTCTTAGCAATAAAAACATAAATATTCAATTTGCACCAAATTTTCTATAAGAAAATTAGCTCACATCATCTGACAGAATGTCACACAATATCATCTGAGCCCACACAGTCTCTCACTTCTGGAATTTCACAAAACAGAGCAGAGAATGGACAGTTACGATGGCATTAAATACGGTAAAGACCAAATCACAAAATTATTCACATTCATATCAAGAACTTGGAGTTATACGTAGTTTTATTGTATTTTTTGTCAAACTTTTACTGACAAGTTGTTTTCTGGTTTGGATCTAAAATTTCCCTTCAAAAGTCCCTGATGTTTAGAAATCGGGCTTTCAAGGTGTGTGGTACTCATAAGCGGATCACTCCCTCAGTGAGCTCCTAGATGTCGGTGTTGTTAAGGAGCCTGGTCAGAGGGAGGGAGACGCTGGGGTGTGCATTTGAGGGTATCTCTCACTCTGACTTGTGTTTTGTCTCTGCTTCCTGGCTGCCATGAGTTGATCAGCTTTTCTGTGCCATGCCAATTAAGTTTTGGGTGTCAAGGATTTTGTACCAAAGACGGGAAAGCTAATATAAATAGTAGTACAGATAAATCTCACCTTTAGCTCTTCAATATATCTTTCATTTATCCTTGTAGCACACAAGCTAGCCATTTATAAATGCTCAGATATTCCACAAAACAAGAAAGGAACCGCAGGCCAGATACTAACTGAAATATAGAAGTGAATGTGTGGAAGTTAATTCTAATATGTGATTTCTTGCAAGATTGAAATGTTGTAAAAATGTTAATATAAGAACAGAAAATGTGGAAAAGCTTTTCTTACATTCTGCACAGTGTAATTTGAAAATGTGATATTTTAGAAACAATATGTTTTGGATATAGGTTTTTTTTTTCTCAAATAAAAAAGATTTTTTATACATTCCAAGTAAAAGTCACTGTAATTTTCTAGTGTCTGCTGATCCAGACAATCTTTGATTTTCCTTCCCTTCCTTCTTTCCTTCCTCACTTAATTCTTTCTCTTCTTTCTTATTTCTATCATCTTGTAAAATACATAAAACTTTATGCATCACATACATTATAATATTAAATTTAAAATATGCATTCACTTCAGGATAAATAAATCTAACTAAATAACACATATTAACCTTATATGTTTTTGTTTTTTTTGCAGTAAGAACACTTTACATACAATCTTAGCATTTTTTTTTAAGATACAATATACTGTTTACTATGATAACCATGCTGTTTGTCTCTTGAACTTATTCCTTCTATCCAAATATAATTTTGTATTCTTTGACCAAAATCTCCCCACAAGCACTCTGGCCCTTGCTAACCACCATTCTGCTCTCTCCATATATGGCCAAAACAACAGACTACAGAGCACAGAGTTAAAGTTACATATTCACAGCCAACCAATTTTCAACAAGTTCTTCAAACACATGCACACACATGCACACACAGACACACACACGGTGGTATAAATAGTCTTTTCAATAAATAGTATTTGGAAATCAGATGTCTATATGGAAAAGAAGGAAATTAGGATCTTTATCTCACAACATATGCCAAAGACAAAAATCCAAAGGAAAGAAAAAAACACCTCAAAATTGAGTAAAGTCTTAAAGATCAAAAACTATAACTAGAAATTTTTAATTTCTGTACCTCATTTCATTGATAAGACAGTTCACATAATGCAAATCTTATTTATTAGCTAACAATAGTACAGGTTCCCGAGAATGTAATGAAGGATCGCTGTACGAAAGCAACTTTTGAGAATTCAACACCAATGCAAACTTATTCAAACCTATTTTTCATTTCAACAAAGTAAAATCTCCTTTTGTGCCACATTTTGATTAATGTCGTTTATGAAAAGAATGTAAAGTATTTATCTCCTCTAACAACAATTGCACATAACTTTTGCTTCCTTAGTTAATTTTGTTCACCTTCAAAAGTTTTCTTTTTCTTCTTTTTGTGCCTAGTATTGAACTCAGGGACTTGCACTTGTGAGGCAAGCACTCTAACCACTGAGCTAAATCTCCAGCTTCACCTTCAAATTTTCTACATGCTCCCTACTTTGTATAAATACTATGTATATTTTATGTATACCATGTGTATTTTATCTAAGGGTGTCTGATATGTGGTCAATATATAAAACAGTGCAAGGGCTGTGTTTCTTTAAATTGTCCCACTGTACAAAGACACAATTGTTTTGCAACCTACTCAAACCAACACTTCGAGTGAGTAAATATTTTTACACAGTTTTTAAAAATTTTAATAGAGTCTATGTTTTAAAGCAGCTGTAGGTTTACAAAAAATTAGCGTAAGGGTTCAATCCTGCCCCATCACCCCTCCACACACTCATCTTCTGTTATTAACATCCTGCCGCACTATAAAACATTTGTTAGAATCGAGGAACCCAACTTGCATTATTAACTTAAGTTCATAGTTCATATTAGGTTGACTTTTTGTGTCGCACATTCGATGAGGGATGACAAATAGATGCTGCGAATCTACCTGCCCGTATCTTACAGGATTGCCACCCCACTCTGAACATCCTGTGTTCCATCTGTCCATCTGCCCTGCTGTCCTCTGGCCACGGGACTCCTTGAGTTTTAACTGTCACTTTAGTTTGGCCTTTTGCAAAACCTCATATCATTGAATTATATTTGTAGCATTTTCAAACTGGCCTCTTTCACTTAGCAACACACATTTAGTGTCCTTTCGGGTCTCTGTGGCAAGATAGCTCATTAGTCACAAGATAGTAAGCCTTTGTGTGCTGTAACAGGTTTTTTTGTTTTTTGGTTTTTTTACGTTTTTATGTTTTTTATGAGACATTCACCTATCGAAGGATATCAAACATTTGGCTATTACGGATTTATGTGTGAACATAAACTTTCAATATATTTAGGTGAAAGAATGAGAAATATGAAAGAACGGGATTGTTGAATCTCATGATAATGCTATCATGAAGCTAAGTTTAGCTCTGTAAGACACTGAGAATCTGTCTTCTAGAAAACTGTATCATTTTCCATTCTCGTCACCAACAAAAGAGAGTTCCTGTTGTTTTACACCCTCATCTGTATTTGGGATAATATTAATTTTGGATTTTTACAGTTCTAATAAGTTTATAAAGGTTTCTCATTGTTTCGATTTGCAGTCACTTCATGTCATACAATGCTAAACATATTTCCTGAATGACATGATGTTTAGCATCATTTTCTATGCTTATTCGCAATCTGCATATTTTATATGGTCAGGTATCTCTTTAGATATTGTCTCTTGTTTTAGCTGAATTGTTTGTCTTGCTGATGCTGAGTTTTTAAATTTCTTTGCATATTTTGCATCAGTCCTGTATCAAATACATATTTTACAGATGGAATCTCCCAATCTTTTAATTCTTTTAATTAAATACTATTTTGCTTAAATTTAACCATGGGATGTAGGTCTCATTAATTTTTTAAAGTAAGATACTCATTTCCATTATTGATAATCTTTTGCATTAAAAGACAGCTATCTTGGAGATAATTTGCTCTAGGAAGAACAAACAATTCTAATTTTATCACATACAGAATATAAAATAACATAGTATACTTATTAGTATCATGTAAAATCAAAAAATATTTTACTTCATTTTTAAAATGTATATATATATATATATATTTGTATTTTACATTACAATATTTATAGTTCCTCTAAAACTTAGTCCATGGATCACAGCTTAAGAATATTTTTATAGTGATATGCTCATACAATGATAAACATCAGAAATGAAAAAAAATAAAATACCTATCATACATATGTAAGTTAGATTTATTAAGCAGGAAAAAGTGGATAATAGTCTGGAGCCCTTGTTTTGACATCATGTAGATAAATTCTTATTTTTCATTGAAATATTTTTAATTGATTGAATGTTTTTGAGGGGTCCATCTCTTTTTTTTTTTTTTATTCTCTGCTTGAGTACTTCATTTCGAGTGATTGCATTTAGGTTAGAGTGACATCTGACTTAATTGCAAAGAGGTAATCAGCACAAATATGTTTGTAGATAAAATAGGTAAACAAAAAGTGAAGATTTTTATTTGTAATCAATCTATTTAATAATATGGTCCAAATAAAGATGTATTCCCCCCCCCAAAAAAAAACACTTTTGATGTTCTTGTTCATAATCTGATAGTAAAGAATAAGAAATGACAGCTAAAAAGGATATAAACTGACATTATTTGCATCCTTTTATTTGTAAACTGCCTAAAAACATTGAGCTACTCTGGTAAGATTTTTTATTTTGTCGTGTTTGCTTTTTCAAAAAAAAGTTTTCCTGGGAGAAATTGTCACAATATAAAAGCGGTGGAATATTATAACGAGCTTCAAGTGCAGTGGAGTTGTGGGTTTATGACCAAAATTCCTCGAGAGGCTTCCATACTTCATTTCTTGTTGAAACTATTTCTCACTACTCCAGTTGTTTCGCCACATTATTTTGAAGCAAATTCTAAATATCACATCGTTTTTTCAAAATATTTCAGAATATATATTAAAAGTAATAGTACATCACTTATAACACTTTTATAATATATATGCAATGATTTTTTTTTCCCTCCGACTGCAGTAATGTGGATTGAACCTAAGATCTCTGCAGTAAGCTAAATCCCCAGTCCTTTTAAATCTTGCCTTTTTTTTTTTTTAATTCTGAGGCATGCCTCAGTCTCCCCAAATGCTGGTTTTACAGGCTTGTTCCACCATGTCTGGCTATATGCAATGCTTTCTAATCCTTATCGATGTTATTTTTTTCAGTAGCTTATTCTTTTTATTTCAAAGAATCATAAAAATATAGTTTCCTTCTTCCTGAAAGACATTTCCCTATTTTATCTGAACTTGGGCTTTTCATTGCATGCGTTGCCCCTATTATGCTCAGTTTGGATCCTAATTCTGCAGTTTCTCCTTAGCTGTAGGTTTTACCTCAGAATGTCTTTAGGTTTGTTAATCACATTTTAATCCTGCTCAATCCCCAAGAGATCTTGTGGCATCAGTCACTTCCTCCAAATTTTAGCTTGTGCTGCCCCTTTTTTTCAGCTGATACTCTTAGACAATTTAGGTTATGATGATAACATGTAGGGTTCCTGAATTCAAAGACTGTAACAAATTTCTTTTCCATTCCTCATTTCTCTAGCCCACATTCTCATTCCATCAGATTCTCAAGGGCGTGGGGTTTAGCCTTTACCATTTTATGTAGGTGGAGATTGATGCTCATGGAATGTACTAGGCTCTTATGCTTCCCTTAGGAAACTGCTAAAATTTTGAGGTACTTAACTGCAAAAATTATTGTCTCAGTCTGTAGTTCAGAAGTCTACAGTCCATGTCACTGAACTGACTCACAGTGTCACCAATCCTGACAGTGTGTGGAAAAGGTAAGGGAAGAATCTGTTTCTTGCTTTTCCTGATCCTTTTGGCTTTCTGGAGATTGAACTCTTTTTCTTAATTTACAACTTTTCCCCCCATATCATTCCCATTTCTTGCCTCTTTGACAGATATTCTATTTCTGTATTAGCTATCCCTCTATGTAGCCTTCATAAAATTCCTTGTGATTGCATTTTGGAACTTACCAGATGATCCAGAATAATGTCATCATATCTAGAGTCTAAATAGGATCATACTTACAAAGTGCCTTTACTGTATAAAGTAACATTCACCAATTGGAGGGATAAAGAGATGAATAATGTTGAGGTATTAGGACATGATATTTTATTTGTCCTAACACATGAGGTATTTCACTTTGGTCTCATTCATGGATTTTTGTTTTTGTTGTCCATTTTGTACTTTGTAATTTTCAGGAAAAATTCAGTGAGATTCCATTGTGCCTAGACTCATACTTTGTTACCTATATTCTGGTTCTTTCTTTTTTATTCGGTGAAAATCTCTTATAATCCTGGGCAAGATGTTGCTGGTCTTTTTGTTTTTGAAAAATGAAGTATTTATCTAATTTGTTTCTTTGATCACAATTCATGCAATAAAATGCTTCCCTGTTTTTAATAAATCTCTCATTACCTCCTATCCTGAAAAAAAAACTTTAATTAACAAGCTTTTAAATTACTTATAACTATTAAGATGGATCTAAATTACAACTCACCAACAAATAATAATAATAATGATAATAATTGTTTAGCTTCTACATTCTCCATATTAGGAACCTTCTACTTTCAGATTAGTATTTTCGCCACAAGGTAGCTTAATAAGTCTTCTCAAATTTAAAAAAAAAAAGTAATTTTTTCTGTGCATCTGTAGAAGATAACATTTGTTCACATGATAATAGTTAATTTCTATGTTATTGCTCATTTTGTTCAGATTAGTATTTCTCCTATTATAATCTTATCACAGAATTATAGAAGGTAAACCATTTTGAATATCGAACAGTTTGTTCTAAACTAAACTCTATGAGCTTTTTTTTTTTTAAATTAGGACTCAGGGAATCTGCTTGATGCATGTCAAAAAGATTTATTCTTGTATCATCTTCTAGAATTTTAACTGTTTAAGCTTATACATAGGGCTATGATCATTTTTGATCCAATTTTTGGATATGTTCCTAAGTAAAAGTCCAACCTTATTATTTTGGATATGAAGATACAGTTTTTCTAGCATGATTTTTGAAGGCTATTCTGTCCTCACTGGATTGTCTTTGCATTCTTGCTGAAAATCAAAACATAATTATAAGGATCAATCCTTTAATCTCAATTCTGTCTTATTGATTTGTATTCGTTGCTTATGTCAGTACTATAGTGGGTACATAGCGAGTTCAAGCCCAGCATGAACTACATAGAGAAGCCATGTCTCAAAAATAAAATAAAATAAAATAAAATAAAATAAAATAAAATAAAATATGTTATCCATAATTAAGAAAAAAGTATTATTTCTTTGTTTCCAAACTATATATGTTTATGTATTTCATTTTCTTGTCTTGTTACTTTGGCTAAAACTTCTAATGCCATATGGAATGCAGAATGTAAGAACAGACATTTAAGTTTTAAGTGGGGAAATATCCAGTGTTTCACCATTAAATATAGTATCAGTTGTTTAGAAGCCCCCAGATTTTTGAAATATTCTTTTCTGATTTCCATATTATTCAAAGATCTGACAGATTCTCAAAAGATTTTGAGAAGGAATCCAGGCAATTAGAGAACAATCTAATATTTATCTGGTACAAAAGCTTATCAGTCTGTTACTAACTTGTATTGCTATAGTTGTAGTACTCTCCTGCTGATTAGTGATTTTAGCTATAATTCTGGAGACTCCCTTTTCATGCAACTTTCTTTATAGTGGAAGTTCTGGAAAGAGATATTATTAATTTAACAATTGTTTGCATATATAATTTGTGTGTGCTGGCAATTGAACTCAGAGCCTTGTGCTTGCAAGGCAAGCACTCTAACCACGGAGCTAAATCTCCAACCCCTGAATATAAACTTTTAAAAAACATTAAACCATTTTA
>PVJO010018972.1:0-35355 GCA_004026905.1 Hystrix cristata | reverse complement strand
AAAAAAAAAAAGGCTTGAATCTTGCAAAATGATTATTGAGGGACAGTGAATTACAGACTCTATTAATAAAGTCCATGTCTAATCCCTGTCTGTCCGAGGTTAGCTAGAACTGGTGTAGTTGGAAGAAAGATATTTTAAAAGTAATAATTCAAAGCAACTTTGAAATTTTCTTTCTTTCCATTTTAAACATATTTTAAAAAGAACTAAAAAAAGTTAAGGTTAACATGATCACCTCATTATTCTGATTATTCAAAGGATGGTTCTTTCAGCAGGCACAATCAGCACCAAAGTGACAGGATGAATGCAGGGTAATTAGTATTTTCACAAGTGGTTGCCTATGCATGGGTGTGTGTGTGTGTGTGTGTGTGTGTGTGTGTGTGTGTGTGTGTTCTTTTAAACATTTTAGAAACCTAGAAAAATTAAGTAGTTGGAATCTTGAGTAATTCTAATACCTAAAATTCAGCCACTAAAGAGAGGTAATTGAGATTTATTTCACTTAAAAGTATGTTCTTGAGGTGCATCCATTTTCCTATAAATGTTTCAAGTTTATCCTTTTTTATGGCAGAGTAGTATCCCATTGTCTAAAAAAGCCCACATCTTTAACCATTCAGTGGTTGCTGGACATTTGGGGTGTTTCCAAGACTTAGCCATTACAAACTGTGTTGCTATAAACATGGTTGTGCATTTATCTTTGTGGTACCATGTTTTTAATTCTTCTGGGAAGATGCCAAGAAGAAGTATAGCTGGGTCTAATGGAATTTCTACTTGTAGTTTTTTGAGGAATCTTCATACTGATTTCCACAATGGTTGGACCAGCCTACACTCCCCCCAACAGTGGAGTAGGGTTTCTTTTCCCCTGCAGCCCGGCCAGCATTTGTTATTGGTTGATTTCTTGATAATAGGCATTTTTCCTAGAGTGAAATGGAATCTCACAAGCCAAGTTTTCCAGCACCGTTTATTAAAGAGGCTGTCTTTCTTCCAGTGAGGGTGTTTGGCTCCTTTGTCAAAGATGAGGTATTTGAGTGTGTTTGGAGTTTTTGTACATCTTCTAACCTGTCCCATCGATCCTTGGATCTATCTTTTTGCAAGTACCGTACTCCCCAAAGTTAATTTTAAGACAGACACAGTAAGTTCTGATCCATCATCTGTTCAGAGCTATTCTGGAGAGAAAAGTTTACTTGTAGTTAACAGGGGAATGTCTTTCCAAGTATCAGGCTGTTTATGCTCTTAGGCACCCCTGAGGTTATTATAAAAACTTGCACTATTATTAATCCTTTTTTGATGCCTACAGGAACAAAAGTTAGCCACTCTTGTAAACCAATAATCTCCCAGTCCTATGCAAGCAGACAGTACATCAGTGACCTCCCCCTCCAAGATTCCGAGGACGTGTGGTTCACTCATGGAAATCGCTTTGTGCAAGAAGGATATTGAAAAGCATGTTATGCAGTTGTCAGTTCACAACAAGTTGCTGAAGCTAAACCTCTTCCCCCATGAAACTCTGCTCAAAAGGCAGAGCTAATAGCTCTTACTCAGGCATTGATATTTGGTAAAGGCAGAAAGTTAAACGTCTATACACACTCCATATATGCCTTTCTGGTGCTACATGCCTATGCTGCAATCTGGAGAGAAAGAGGTTTATGGACAAATAAACAATCATCTATTAAAAAAAAAGAGAGAGAGGAAATTCTAAAACTCCTAGAGTCAGTCCATCTTCTCCGGCAGGTCACAGTCATGCACTGTAAAAGACACCAGAGAAACATGACTGAAGTCTCCTTGGAAAATCAAAAGTCTGATGGGGAGGCAAAAAGGACAGACCTACATTCGCTTAAGACTCTAGCCTCATTCTCGGTTCCTCAGAAACCACTGAAGCCAGTCTACACCTCCCAGGAAGATAAATGGACCATAGGACAAAGGGAATTGAAAAAAAAGGACTCTGGTGTTATTTAGGAAATTATCTGGTCCTTCCCTAAGGGATACAGTGGAAGGCCACAAAAAACATATCATGATTTCTTCTATATGGGATGAGATGCTACAGCGGAAATGGTCACTTGAGTTTTCACAGGACTAGGGCTAGTGACAACCACCCAACATATCTGCAAAGATTTCCCACACTCTGGCTACAACAACCTGGGCAGGCCAAACCTCTCCCTTCATTAGCACCTGTACAGAGCAGAGGGACATATCCTGGAGAAGACTGGTGATCATCCTTTACCCATATACCACAATGTGGAACAAACAGATGTTGGCCCTAGTTGACACCTTACCCATATGAAATAAAGCCTTTCCTAGCCATTCAAAAAAGGCTACTGAGTTAGTAGGTAGTCAAAATGCTTCTTAAAGCAATCATCCCCAGATTTCTCTTACCCCAATTTCTCCAGAATGACAATGGACATTTTTTACATCCCAAATAAGTCAAGGAACAAAGTACCACCTTTATTCCACTTGGCAGTCTCAATCTTCTGGAAAGGTAGAGAGAGAGAACCAGGCCCTAAAGAGTGCTCTGGCAAAACTTTGCCAAGAGACATCTGAGTCCTGGCTTCAATTGCTAACAATAACACTCATGAGGGTTTGTAAGACAGTCAAAACTGAGCTAAGTTTGAGCCCATTTAAGATGTTACATGAAAGGCCATTTCTCTCCTCTGATAGTATAGTAGACTCAGAGTCTATGAGACTCTTACAGTATCTCATCAATCAATATCTCATTTAATGTATAGGAACAGATTCCTGTGAGCTTCTGGCCCAGGAGGACCACCTACTGTCTTTCTTGGAGACCAAGTTCTTGTAAAAACTGGGACAGAGGGAACATTAACAGAAAACAGTTAAATCCAAAATGGAAAGGCCTTTCTTCAGTGATCCTTACAACAGCCACAGCAGTAAAGTTTAGCTAATTGGATTCACCTTTCCAGAGTAAACGTAGTACCACATGAAATGTCTAAAGAACAAGACCACCCAAAAGGTAAGAGCTACTCCTGTGAGCCTCTGTTAAGTGTTGTGATTTCTCTTCAAAAGCAAGGCTCTAGCGCTGCTACAGATAAGTAAACAAGAGCTTGCTAAGGCCATGGCTCTTAGATTCTTGATAATTTATCTAATATACCTCTGTAACATATATTCTTCTCTACAGGAAGGATGAAAATCTGACCTGCTCCTGACATTTAGGCTAAAAATAATGTTTCTTTCTCCTGTCAAACAGGCAGTTCAATGGTGAATAACTCTCTTGTCATTATTTTCTGACAGGTTTTGCTCTCTTCTACCCAGCCACAAGCCAGATCACCCCCAAAGAATTTGGCGAGTACATAATCCCTAGTATATAGTGTCTATAGCCCTGTGCATCTGGAAGAAATTATAGAAGACAGAAATTAATGCTCCTTCAGCACCCCATAAAGATTTTTAGGATTTGTGTCTCTCACAGGGAAACGATATAGGAGTTAGTGCATGACAGAACTGGCTGGGAAGTAAATGGGACCTGTCAATTAAAAGATCTCAGGACAGTGACAAATAATTTCCAGAATCCTGTATGTAGAGCTTCTCATGGGGTCCCATGAGTTGTAGACCGCATGTAAGGACACAGATGCCACAAGGAGCCAGTTATTGTGATTCCTCATGGTATCCTGCTCATGTGCATGGTGCACTTTTATTTTTGCTTTTATCCTTTCTTGTCTTTGTTCAGCTTAGGTTCACTCTACAGAGCTAGTTTGTCCCTTACGTATTCATCCCTCACTTTTCAAATAAACTTTTGGCACCTTTTTAGGCTTGTCTCATCCAATTCTTTGTTCAAGACAAGAAAGACTTAGAATACTTTTAATTGGCAAGTCATTTCTAAAGGAACTACCTGACAACAGTAGTGATGGCCTCAATATATGAGTTGGGAGAAGCACTGACTTCTATTTTGCAAAAGTTAGTGAGATAATTGCACTTTTTTTTTTATTTTTTTAGCATTTGGTAGAATTCAGCTGTGATGTCATTTTGTTCTGGGCTTTTATTTTGGAGATTTTAAAATTCTTCATTAAATCTATCTACTTTTATAAATCTGTTCAGATTACTTTATTTCTTTCTGAATCAGTTTCAGTAGATTTTGTTCATGGAATTTTTCTATTTCATCAATATTATCTAATTTAATGACATTTAATTATTACATAGTATCCCTCGTAATCCTTTTTTTATTCCTATAAGAATATTGGTGTTATCTGCTTTCTCTTCTCAAGTAACAATTGGAGTTTTCTCCATTTTATCTCAGTCAATCTAGCTAAAGATTTTTTTAAAATCTTGTATATCACTACAAAGCAATTTTATTTCATTAATTCTTTTTGGTTTTGGGTCTTTATTGTACATACCGTCACTATAAGGTTTATGACTTCCCTCCCTTTAATAGCTTTGGATTTCATTTTCTATTATTTTTTTCTTAAAATGGAATATTAGATTATTAACCTTAAGTGCCATTTTTTATGGTGCTAAATATCAAGCCCAGGCCATCACATATATTAGGCATGCATTGTACCACTGAACTACACCTTCAATCGCTTTGTTTGTTTGCTTGTTTTAATACAGGGTCTCTATATTTTAGGCTGTTCTCAAATTTTTGGTCTTAAGTGGTCATTCTGCCTCAGCTTCCTCAGTAGCTGGGACTATAGACATGTGCAGATACACTTGACCATTCTTTTTAAATCAGGAATTGACAACTACAAATTTTTCTCTGATCACTGCTTTAGTTATGGCCAATGGATTCAATATTCTGCATTTTAATTTATATTCATCTCAAAGTATTATTGCTTTTGTTTTGTTTTTTGTTGTTTTGCATTTTTGGACCTATACTCAGGGTCTTCTCATTGAGCTACATCTTCAGCCCTCTTTTGCTTTGACAGAGTCTTACTAATTCTCTAAATTACCAAAGGTGGGCTGGAACAAATGATCCTTCTACCTTAGCTTCCTAGAGTGCTGCGATTATGGGCTTTTACCGTGATATGCAGTTTCTAATTGTGTGTAATTTGTTTTTTGATCCAAATATATGCAGTTTAGTTCCACTATGTGGGTGACTGTCCCAAATTTTCTTTGTTACTGAATACTAACATTATTCTACTGTGGTCAGATACATAATATGTATTGTTTCAATATTTCAAAATTTACTGAAAATTTTCTGTAGCCTAAAATACAAAATGTAAATGTGTACCAAGTCCACTTGCCAAGAATATATATTTCTATTAAAGGGAGTGTTTTGATGTCTTTTAGGTCCAGCTTGCCCGTTATGTTGTTGAAATTGATTTCCCTGTTGATCTTCCATCTAGCCATCCTTTATATTATTGAGCTATAGTATTTCAATCTTCAATTATTTTGCTGGTGTGTCTATTTCTAACTTCATGTCTGTCAGTTTATAATTCATGTATTTTACAGCTATTTGATTTTAGGGCATATACACTTATGTTTGTAATAGTCATATATTCCTGATTGATAAATACTATTATCATTATTTTTAATTAAATTGCTTATCATTATTGGTACATGTTTGAAGTACATAAGGATTACTCATGGGGAATTGGTAAATGTACATAAAACATCTTATTGATGTACCTTTTTCATCTCTCTTCCTTTCTCTTGCCCTTTCTTCCATCTTTTGTCCACCTTCCTTTAACAAAAGATCTGTCCCCGTTTCCTATTATCGATCTTGTATTTTTCTCTTTATACATATTTTTGATTTCTCATATAAGAGCAACCACGTGATATTTAAGCTTACCTGTCTGATTTATTTCAATTAATGTTATGATTTCAAGGTGCATCCAGTGTTCTGTGGATGACTCATATTTATCCCTTATGATGTAATAGTATTACTCCATTGTGTATAAATAAGACATATCTTTTATCTATTCACCTGTTGATGGATATAAAGGTTGCACCCAAGATTTAGCTATTATGAGTTGTGGTGCTATAAACATGGGTATGAATGTAATACTCTATTAAGATGTTTTTACCTCTTTTGGAGAGACACCAAGAAGAGACGATGTAGGTTGCCAGTACTTATTTGATGGTAGTCATTCTTTCTGGATTAACATTTAGATTTTTGATCCATTTTGATTTTAATTTAGTACATGGTGAGTGACATGGGTCTAGATTCAATCTCCTGTATGTGGATAGTCAATTTCTTTAGCACCATTTGTTAAAAAGGCTCTCTCTCCTCCAGCATAGGTTTTTATATCCTTAGTGAAAAATTAGATGGCTCGGTGTGCCTCAGTTTGCTTTTCTATTTTCTATTCTGTTCCACTGAGCCACATGTCCATTTCTGTGCTAGTACCATATTGTTTTTATCACTGTAGCGTTGTAGTATAACTTGAAGTCAGGTATCATCATGCCTCCTGCTTTGCTCTTGCTGTCCAGTATCGTTTTGGGTATCCTGGTTGTCTTCTGGTTCCATATGGAATTCGGGATTGTTTTCTTGTGTTCTGTGAGGAATGCTGTAGGTATTTTGATTAGGATTTCATTAAATCTGTATATCAGTTTTGGCAATATAGTCATTTGACCATATTTGTTCTGCTTATCAAGGAACAAGGGTTGTCTTTTCATTTTCTGATGTCCTCTTTAATCTCGATTTTCAGAATACTGTCATTTTCATTGTAGGTCTTCCACTTCCTTGGTGATGCTATTTTAAATGGCATTGTTTTCCTCATCTTTTTCTTGGTGAGTTCAGTATTGGTGTACAGGAACACTACTAATTTTTGTGTGTTGATTTCGTATCATACTACATTACTGAATTTTTTTTTATTAATTCTAGAAATCTTTTGGTGGAATTTTTTTAAGTCTTCTATATAGGGGATTATGTTACCTTGAAATAATGATAATATGGTTTTTTACTTTTCTATACATGTCTTTTTTATTTCTCTTGTCTGACTATTCTAGATAATATTTTCAAGTACTATATTGTACAAAAGTGCTGTTAGTGGATATCTTTTTCTTGTTTCCAATTTTAGGGGAAAAGCTGAAACTTTAATATAAATGTTGGCAATTGGCTTTTTAAATTTTTAGTGCATGTTTGCAGTATATAATAGTTACATTCATTGTAGGAAATTGGTACATGTACATAATGCATTTCAATTCTTTTTCCCCCTTCTCTCCACCCCCCCTTTTATATAGGGTTGCTATCATGAATTGGTGTTGGATTTTGTCAGTCTCTGTCTATTGAGATTATCATGTGATTTTTGTCCTTGGTTCTGTTTATGTGATATCTTACATTTATTGATCTGCATATCTTGAATTATCCTTGCATCCCTGAAATGAATCCTACTTGGTTAGGATGTGTGATCCTTGTGATGATTTGCCACATTCTTTTTGCTGGTATCTTTTTGAGTATTCATTTTTTGTCTATGTTCATTAAAGAGATTGACCTGTATTTCTCTCTCTCTCTCTCTCTCTCTCTCTCTCTCTCTCTCTCTCTCTCTGATTCTACTCTAGTTTTAGTTTCAGGATAATGGCAGCTACTTGAAATGACTTTGGGAGTACTCCTTCTTTTTCAATATCAATTAAGTGTTTGAAGAGTATTAGGTTAGACCTTCTCTGAAGTTCTCGTAGAATTCAACAGTGAATCCAATGGGTTCGTGGTTTACTTGGTACATTTTTATTACTGTTTCAATTTCATTGCTTGCTATTGGGTTAATCAGGATTTTTTGTTTCTTCTTGGGTCGGTTTCGGTAATTCCCATATATCTAGTAATCTATTTATTTTGAATTTTCTGCTTTAAAATACAGTTTTTCAAAATAGTTGCTAATATTCATCTGAATTTCAGCTATGTGCCTTATAGGTTTGCCTTTTCATACCAAATTGCATTGATTTGAAGAATTGCTTATAATTATTATATGTTCTTCTTTGTCTATAGCAAAAATTGCTTCTCAAAGTTCTACTTCATCTTACATGAGTGCAGATATTTGAACTTTCTTTGAATTATTGTTTGTGTGGTATGTTTTCCACTCTTACTTGTAAACAACTAGTAAATTTGAATGTAAAAATTTCCTGATATGGATAGCATATGGGTAGACCATGTTTCTTAAAAAAATCTATTTTGCCAATTTATGTCTTTTGATTGGAATTGTGATCTATTCGTATTGAATATAATTAATAATGAAGAAGGATTTCTGCTTTCCATTTTGTTATGTGTTTTCTATGTTACATACTTTTGTTACTCTTCTATTAATCTAATATTACCTTCTCTGTTAAAAAAATTCACTGGTGCATCATTTCCATTCTTCTGTTATTTATTTTATGATTTTCAAGTTCTTTGTATCCTTTAAAAATTTTTGCATTTTAAATATTTAACAAATAAATACTTTATATATTCAAGGTATGCCATGTGATGATTTGGTACATGTATAGATTGTGTAGTGATTACCACTAGGAAATTAACTAACACACACCACTACTTATTGTGTACATTAGATTTCCAGAATTTATTTGTTTACCCAATGATCATCTCCACATTTCCATACTCTTAATCCCTTGGTAACTACTCTTTTACTCTCTGCTTGTAGACGATTTTCTTTAGATTCTGTATACATGTGGGCTCATATGATATTTATCCTTCTCTGTCTAGCTCACTTAAATTAGCAAATTGTCCTCCAATGTAAATTGTATTTTCCCAAACGACAGAAGCTTTATTCTGTTTTAATGACTGAATAACATTCAATTTCTGATCATTCATCAATTGATGGATACACATTGGCTTCTGTAAATAAAGCTACAGTGAAAATGAGAATGCAGATATATCTACAAGCACTGATTTAATTTCATTTACTTATGTATACAAGAATAGGAACTAGATCACATGTTTCAAGAAAATTTCATGTAATTTTCTTAATAGTTCCTCAACACTTACTACCTCTAGTCTTTTGTGTAATAACCATTCTAACGGTGTGAGATGCTGTCTTATGTGATTTTGATTTCGATTTCTCTGATGATTAGTAATGCTGAGCACTGTTTCATTCACCTGTTGGTCAAATTCATGTCTTCTTTAAAAAAAAAAAAAAAGAAAACGATCTGTTTGTGTCTTTTGTTCAGTTTAAATCCAATTATATCTTCTTCTATTAACTTTTATGAATCTTTTGCATATTAAGTCCTCATCAGATATATAGGTTTTTTCCTTATAGCTAAACTAATATTAACACCTTTAATTATTTTTATATATTAATATAATCCCCTTTTTTACAATTCATTAAAAAGGAACACAACAAGTAGGATCACAAATAATACATAATATATATAATTCTGATGAGTAAACTATGTATGCTTATGCCTATCCATTCAAATTTTTTAAAATTTATTTTACTTTAATGGTACATTTTACATGTACATAGAGATAACAGATCAGATATATACTTTGCATAGCATTTTCCTCCATTTTGTAGCCTGCTTTTAGTTAGGTTGATTCCATAACTTGTCCTTCAGGATTCAATTCTTTATGGCTGAGTATTTTTCCATATTTTTTAATCTATTTATTCACTGGTAAGCATTTAAGTTAATACCACATCTTAGTTATTATGAATAGTGTCACAATAAACATGAAAGTGCAAGTGTCACTGACATATGCTGACTTCATTTCCTTTGGATATAAATCCAAAAGTGGGATTCTTGGATCACATGATAGATGAGTTTCTTTCAGAGAGCATACTGTTCAGTGTAGTTCCTAAGCTGATTTATAGACCTACAACAGAATTGAAAGTTTCTCTTTAATCTACATCTTTGCCATTATTTATTTTGTTTTGTCTTTTTGATAATAGCTGTTGTAACAGGGGTGAGGTGATGTTGTAGTTTTGATGTGTAGAATTTCTCTTATGATTAAAGATGTTGAACATTTTGAATATGATTGCTGACTATTATTAGTGTGCATCAATGGATTAATCAATAAGGAAAATGTGGTATGTATACACACTAGAGCACTATTCAACCATTAAAAATCCTATTATTTTGTGACAGTATGAATGAATTGAGAAAAAGTTTTTTTAAATGAAATAAACATGGAAAGACAAATAATGTATGATCTCAGTGTTGTTGTCATAAGTAATGACTACTAATGGTTATGGAGGTTTTTTTGAGAATGAAATGATCACGTGGAATTTAAATAGTTGATCTTGTAGAAGTAGAGGCAAGAATGTTGGTAACCAGTGACTTGAGATTCACATGCTTAGAGGTAGGGTGTTATGGCCTATATCTATTTCTTTCTGTTTTGAGAATGTTGTACTGTTTTGTTTTGTTTTGTTTTGTTTTAATTTTATTTCAGTGGTACATTTTAGATATACATAATGATGATATTCATTGAAGGAAATTTGTAGCTGTACATGGTATACCTTGCTTCTCCTTTTTTTCTCATTCCTTTCCCCCATCTACTCCTCTTCCTCTCCTTATTTATGAAAGTTTTGTTTCCATTTTTTTCCTTCTATTCTCTTTTTTGTCCTTGTCCCTCCCTTCCTACACCATACCTCATTCCCGTTCCCACTTGAATGTTTTTTTTTTTTCCCCTTTTCCCAATATAATACACTTTGGTCTTTATTTACACTTTCAATTTTTCACATCAGAGAAACAATGTGGTATTTGAACACATGTGTCTGATTTATTTCACCTAAGAGTATGTTCTCAAGTTGCATCCATTTACCTAGAATTGTCTCAAGCTTACATATTCTTTATGGCAGAGCAGTACTCCATTGTGTGTGTGTGTGTGTGTGTGTGTGTGTGTGTGTGTGTGTGTGTGTGTAGTTGATGGGCATTTGGGCTGTTGCCAAGTTAGCTGTTACAAACTGTGCCACTATAAACATGGGCGTGCATATATCACTGTAGTATGATGCTTTTATTTCTTTTGGGAAGATACCAAGAAGGGGGAATACCTGGGTGAAATGAAACTTCTATTCTTAGTTTTTTGAGGAATTCGCACACGGATTTCCACAGTGGTTGCACCACTCTACACTCCCACCAACAGTGGAGAAAGGTTCCTTTTTCCCCACAGTCCCACCAGCATTTGATATTGGCTGATTTGTTGATAATAGCCATTCTTTCTGGAGTGAGATGGAATTTCAGTGTTGTTTTAATTTGCATCTCTTGAATGGCCAGTGATGTGGAACACTTTTTTGTCTTTATTTGCAGTTTCTACTTTTTCATTTGAGAAGTGTCTATTCATTTCAGCTGCCCATTTTTGGATTGGGTCTTTAAATTTGGGGGTCTCATTTTTTTGAGTTCTTTATATATTTTCGGATATTAGTCCTTTGTCAGAGGGAAAGCTGGCAAAAACTTTTTTCCCACTCGATGGGTTGTCTCTTCACTCTACTGGTGGTTTCTTTTGCTGTACAAAAGTTTTCTTAATAAGATGAAATCTCAGTTGTTGATTCGTTGTGATACTTCCTGGGCAATCGGGGTTTTCTTCATAAATTCTGTGCCTATGTCTATATCTTCAAGAGTTCTACCTATTTTATCTTCCAGTAGATTTAGTGTTTCTGTTTTAATATTTAGATCTTTGATCTACTTTGATTTTAGTTTAGAACATGGCGAAAGATATGGGTCTAGTCTTAATCTTCAGCATGTGGAAAGCTAGTTTTTCCAGCATCATTTATTAAAGAGGCTATCTTTCTTCAAGTGAGGATGTTTGGCCATTGTGTCAAAGATAAAGTGGCCAAGAGTGTTTGGACTTGTTTCCGCATCTTCTAATCTGTTCCATTGATCCTTGGGCCTGTTTTTTGCCGTTGCCATGCTGTTTTCATCACAGTGGGTTTGTAATATAATTTCAGGTCAGGGATCATGATGCCCTCTGCTTTGCATTTTTTGCCCAGAATTATTTTTGCTATTCTACATCTCTTCGGGTTCCAAATGAATTTTAGGATGATTTTCTCTAATTCTGTGAGTTATGCTATTGGTATTTTGATTGAGATTGCATTAAATCTGTATAACAATTTTGGAAGTATGACCATTGGTTCTTCCTAACCAAGAACAAGCAATATCTTTCCATTTTCTGATATCTTCTTCAATCTCCTTTTTCAGACTACTGTAGTTTTCAATGTTAAGTCTTTTACTTCCTTCATTTTTTCAGATATTATTGTGAAAAGTGTTTTTTTCCTAATATCTCTCTCAGTAAGTTTGTTATTTGTGTACAGGAATAATGTTATTGATTTTTCAGTGTTGACTGTATCCAGTTATGCTGCTGCATTTGGTTATTAAATGTAGAAATCGTTTAGATTTCTAGTGTTTTAGACTCCTTTGGTGGAGTTTCAGGGGTCTTCTATATAGAATATCATGTCACCTGCAAATAATGATAATTTAGCACCTTCCTTTCCTGTCATTATTCCTTTTATTTCTTTTTCTTGTCTAATTTCTCTGGCTAATATTTCCAGAACTATATTGAATAAGAGTGTACATTTTTGTCTTGTTTTTGATTTTAGAGTGAAAGCTTTCCATTTTTCTGTTTTTTTTCCATTTATTATGATGTTGTTGTTGGTTTGTCATAGATGGCTTTTATGATATTGAGATAAGGTCAAAAACCACCTATTCCAATTTTTTGCAGGTATTTTAAAATCATGAACGGGTGTTGGACTTTGTCAAATGCTTTTTCTGGGTCTATTGAGATGATCATGTGGTTTTTGTCCATGGTTCAGTTAATGTGGTATATCATATTTATTGAGTTTTGTATGTTGAGTATGATTCCTTACATCCCCTGGAGGAATCCTACTTGGTCATAGTGTATAAACTTCTTGATGATTTGCTGCATTCTGTTTGCTAGTATCTTATTGAGGATTTTTGTTTCTATGTTCATTAAGGAAATTGGCCTGTCGTTCTTTCTCTCTCTCTCTTTTTTTATTTTTTTTGTTGGATACTTCTCTGGTTTTGGTATCAAGGTAGTGCTAGCTTCCAGGAATAAATTTGGGAGCATTGCTTCTCTTTTGATTTCATTAAAATGTTTTAGGAGTAGTGGCATTTGATCTTCTCTAACTTTCTTGCAGAATTCGGCAGTGAATCCTTCAGGACCTTTTTTTTTTTTGTTTTTTGTTTTTTGTTTTTTAATTTAATTCCTGAGTTGATGGTTATTAATCACTTATGGCAGGTAACTTTATTGCTAGTACTGAGAACCATTTGGAAATGCCTATTTTTCAGAGATGTTTTCCAGGTGTAGCTGGTTTTGGGGGCGGGGGTTGAGTATGTTGCAAGATCCTACCTCTTCAATTTATTAGGGATGAGAAGTTGCTGTCTATTTGGCTAGCCCCTGGGTTTTTGGCACTGGTCTATAGTGTTGTTTATGACACTCAGGCAATCTCAGTCAGCCACTGCAGTCCACTGTGTCCACTGCTCTGTTCTACTGTTATGTCTCTCTGTGGAGGCATCTGCGGTCATTAGTAATCACTTTGTGTCTGCAGGCTTGAGCTGCCTCTCCCATGGTGCAAGCTGGAGCTAAGGAAGAAAATGCCATTTGCCACTTCTTTCTTCTGTGCTGAGGTCCCTCCGTTTGGTCTCCAGGTGGGCTTCAATTCTCACTTCAGATCCTTTCCGGGTCCCGGGAACACTTTCTTCCTTCTCTTTCCTATGTTGCTATACTCCAGCATCTGGACAACAAATCTCAGAGAGGCTCCTTCTCTGCTGTTCACTATTCCACCAACTTCCTGGAAGTGGAGAATGTTCTTTACGGCTTATATCTAGATGTCCTCTCAAAACCTCATACACTCATAAAAGGGGATTTGGGAAATGACTGGATCATGGTGTGTGATACTGGATTAGTCCAGTGATTGGCTTAGTGTGGTTCTGGGTGTGGATGATGGATTTGTGGAAGAGGAAAAACCCACCCAGCACATGAGTGGCACCAACCAATAGGCTCTTAGACAGGATGGAATAAAAAGGGAATGAAGAATGAAGTCTCACTTCTTTCTGCCTGCTATACCATGATCTCTTTCTCCTCTGCCATTATCCTCTACCCTGCCATTTTGCCTTGGATACTGCTGACTACAGATTGAAAGCTTTACAAATTGTGAGTTAAAATAAACCTTTTCTCCTTTGACTTGTGGGTGTCAGGTATTGTGTCTCAGCAATGAGAAAGTAACTAAAACAGATTTTGATGCCAGAAAATTGAGGTCATAGCTATGACTGTACCTAACCGTGTGGTTCAGAAGCCTTTGGAACTGATTTGTGGCAGGAGATTGTAAGGTATTGGAGATGCCAGCTGGAGAAGCAACCCTATAATGGTGTGTGTCAAGCTTGATGGGATCTTCTGGTCAGAGATCAGAAGACCATGATGTTGATAGAAATGCAGCTAAAAAAGACCAGCTCAGGAGATTTCATTCCTGAAAATGGCCTCCATTGACAGTTGGACTCTTGGCTATGTGTGTTATGCTCTGGCAGAAATTTTGTGTGCATTTTGCTCCTATCCTGAGACATTGTGGGAGACTGAGATTAATGATAGTTGACTAATTAATCTGGCAGAAGACATTTCAAGGAAGTCTAATGCTACAGCAGTGTGATGGTTATGGGGGGGGGGGTTAGCTAGCTATAGCTTGAGAATCAGGGACAATTGGCCCAGCAGAATGAATTTGGCCAAAAAGGAAGATCTAGTAAAGTTGTAACCTGTAAAAACAAGGCAGAGGTGAATTTTGTTGCCAAAAACATTAGCATTAAAAAGTCAAGTACTTTGGAACAGGACCACAGAAAATATGACCTGAGGGCATCACAAGAACCAGCAGGCCTCTGCCCTTTGCAGCCTCAATATGGTAAATGTGAAAGACTTTGCTTCAAGAAGTATACTCTGTGGCATCGTGTTCCAGAATGGCAGCAGCTGAGGGAATTTGTTCCTGAAGATTGGGTTCATAGTGCTCAGTAATCCACGTACTCAGTTCCTCAGCCAAGAGAGAAAGAAGTTTGGCCATTACTTCAGCTGGTGGAAGACCTTGGCATCATTTTTGCAATGCTGGGTTTAGTCACACACAGAATACAAGAGTTGTAAGGACAGAGAGGCTTCCAACCAGATTTCAGAAGAAAACCTGTGAATCCAAACAGTGCGCCCCTGACAAGGCAGTGTGTGAAGCTTGTAAATGAAGCCAAAAGTGCAGTGGACACCCAAGAAGGTTAGAGAACCCAGGAACATGGATCATCTGAAGAAAGCTTCAAGGAGCGTGCAAAGCCTGTGATGATAAGAGAAGCTGTGAGCTTAGCATAAGGTGTAATGTTTTTATGGCCTCAATGGCTTAAAAAGAGCCATTCTAAATGTTTTAATGTAGGAGTTAATTGTCCAATAAGTCCAGTAGGTGTGCAGGGAGTGGGAAAAAGAAATAGTTGAATAGGAAATTGTGGATCTATATGATGCAGTTGACACTGTCGAATTGCTTGTTCCACTAACTTTAACTCTTTTTTGGCTTCCAGGGTTAAGGTCTGAGGAGAGGACAAATCAGGATCACCCCAAAGGATATTATATAGGTGTATCAGTTGGTGATCAGCAATCCCTAAACTGGGACAGAGCCAATTACTATCACCCAGCATTTTTTGAAAATCACTTAAAGTAGTCAATTGGTCTCTCCTAATAGAGGGCTTTGGGGGGTTGATAGTGCACTCTGTTAAAATGTAACCCAAATAATTCCAGGGGGAGGATTTTTGTACTTTATCTGATGCTACAATCAGCCCAGAACTTTGGACTCATTCTAGCAGTTGACAATATAGCTTTAAAAGCTCCAGGGGATCGGCTGTACTCAACAAGATATCACCCAAGTAATGAAAAATAGTTGCTTGAGGCCACTGTTGTCTGATTGGTGCTATTGCCTGTGTTACAAAGATTTGACATATACTGGGACTGCTAACCATACCCTGGGGCAGCACTTCCCAGTGAAATCTCTAGGTGGGAGCTTAATTGTTTACAGAACGAAGGGGGAAAGCAACCCTCTCACAATCTTGAGGGGCCAAAGGAATGGTAAAGAAAAAAATCTTTCAGATCAGTCACTCTCAGTCACCACTCTTGAGGAATCAGAGATGGGGAAGGGAGCCTGGGCTGCAAAACTCCATAGGTCGAATGACTGCATTGATTGCACAAAGGTTGTGCAATGGTCTCCATTTCCCTGACTTTTTTAGGTATGACAAAAATAAGAAAATCCCAAGGACTCTGAGGAGGCTCTGTATGTTCCAGTTGTAGCTGCTCCTGTACAAAAAGTGAGCTTGATGCGATTTCTTTGCTTTTAGCGGCCACTGCTCAACCCAGACCAGTTCCTGCATGAGCCAGTTGAGGACAAGAGGAGTAACAGCAGTGGCACCTACAAAAATGGTGGATTATTTAATGAAGAACCCCACTGTTGTGATAGGTCTCTGCCCCAAAGATTTATAGATATATTGTTGATATATCTACCTATATCTATATCTATAAATATAGATATATCAACAATATATCTATAAATCTTTGGATGAGTGTTATGTTGCCCTCTGGGTCAGTCACAGAAAGAACAACACTGCTTTGGGGCATGAAAGATGACTTTCAATGCCTACCAATGCAAAGGAGGTTCTTTGCCATTGCCAAGTTTGGGGCCATTATTTTTTGCAATAATATAATATCTGCTCCTTTGTCCAGCAGTTCTAGGAAAGTTGTATTTTTACCTGAATAGTCAGAATAGGTTGAGAGGCTACAATGGGCTGGGACCAATAGACTCCTTGATTGCTGGTGCTACCAAATCCCTGATCTCCCCTGGCTTTCTCTTTAGATGGAGGAGCCCAATATAACAAGAGGAGGAGTTGAGCAATTTTCATTCCAGGAGTAAAAATGTAGGATTCCCTTCCCTGCATTAATGCCATAATTTCCCCTTGATAATCTTTGTCTACAATGCCCAGAATCACCATTATACCTTGAGCATTTAGTCTAAATTTTCCCTAAATGAGTCCCTTGTTCTCAGTTGGGAGGGGTCTGAAGACTCTCCTGGGGACCTTTTGAGGGGCTTCTCCCTCCCACAGCTTACCTTCTGTTCTAGTGAGCAAGTCCAATCTGGCGCTTCCCTGAGTGTCTTGCAGAGGGAAAGGATTGTTGTTCCCACCCATTATTTGTGTGGCCTGGGGCCGCCCCGTTGGGAGTTTCCCAAAGATAGAAGGTTGCCATCCTTATTATATTAAGAGTGATTATCCCAATGGTTTCCTTTTTTTACAATAGGGGCAAAGGCCCAGGACCTGAGAGAATTGTTAATTGGCTCAGCAGGCAAAGGTCCCCTCTCTTCTGTCTGCACTCCTTTTTAAGGTGACCAGGTTTTCCACATTGAAAGCAATAGCATTTTCCCCTTTACTAATTCCTCCCTCCCCCAGAGAGCTGCCTTCCTCAGGCTGTCTGTAAGTGCAGATTGGGCCATCCAGCACGGTAGTGATGAAGGCAGAGAAAACAGCCATTGCTCGAGATCTTTTGGGCTAGCAATCAGGGGGTGCTGGGGGTTTAATAGTTCACTGATTAGCCTCTTTCGTTTCATTCTCCTGATTAACAGGGACCAGGGCAGCCCAGACAAGACCCCATGTTGTCAGGCTGGCCACCAGTGCCTTTTTCTTTTGTCCTTGAGACCTCCTCACACACCCCCCATCCCATATTTGCAAGTCTAAAGTACCTCAGTCAGGAAGCCACAGATTATGTTCAAGCACAAGCTTTAAAAGTTTAACAAGCTGCTCTTTAGTGAGTAGAGCATGGGCGGCCTTCAACAGCCAGTGCAATACCCTGATGTAACACTTCCGCTTTGTCATTAATGACTGCCCCATATTTACCCTGACTGAAGACCTTCTAAAGGTGCAGAAAGCTCCTGTTTGATGATTCGCTTACTGCACGGTCTTTCCAGTTTCATTTTCCTTCGGCTTCATCACTCACCATCACAGCAGCTTCAGGTTCCTGTTCAGGCACCACTTGCTGGCTTTGGCCCAGCCAACCTTTTTAGAGAGATGAATGAAGATGTGAGAGTCAGAGAATATCTTTATCAGGCGCTCAGGGGACTTTGCCAAAATGAAGCAAAGTCCCCAACTGACCCTAACCAAGATTTATTAAGGAACAACAAAGGCATAGTGTTCTGCTGAGCACAGAGGTTAGTAAGGCAGGATGAGGTTTTGCCTGAATCATTAACTTTTATCTGACTGTCCCTTACAGAGCTTCCTTGTTTTCTCCATAAGGTCCATATCTGCTCTAGCTGGTCAATGTCTGCTTGAGTTGACTCGGGGGAAGTCTGCTAACTCCAAGGAGATGGGATGTTTTGACAGCTAGAGCAAGAAGCGCCACATGGAACAACACTCTCATGCAAAAGAATTTTGTCTTGTCTCTTCATTAGACCTTACCCAAAAATTAACTTTAAATGAACAATAAACATAATTGTGAAGGCTAAAACTGTGAAATTATTAACAGAAACTAGAAGTAAAACACTTGTCCTTGTGTTAGGAAAACTCCTTTTTATGCAGTGCTGAAGATCAAAGATCACAAATATCAAAATATTATTAAATTGATTATCAAAATTATCCAACTGATAATGTCACAAACAATTATCCCACTGAGTGGGAAGTGTTAAATGGTACAAACAATTTAGAAATTAGTTTATAATTTTCTTGAATACTTAAATAGCTACCATATAACCTAGCCTTTTCACTTGTAGGTTTTTATTTTTAATAAAAGGAAGTATATGACCATTCAAAGATTCTGTACCTGAATGTTCATGGAAGCCTCACTTGTAACATTCAAAAACTTGTGAACAACACAATTGTTCACCAACAAGTGAATGAATAAACAAATTCTTTTGATGTCTTTAAATCATTTTTTGGTGTATTTATTTTTAAGTTTATAGTCATGATTAGAAAGGTAGATGCTACCAGAATTTGAGAAATTCCAGCTATTTTGTTTCAACCATGATGATGAAGTCCTTGTAGTGGCATAAAAAATTCTTCATAAATTGGAACTTTAGTTCTTTGATGTCACCTCCTAATACTCTTGCTTTCACTTATCCAGTTCTAGGAACAAGGGTTTCTACCAGCTCTCTGAATGAAATGAACTGATTGTTTCTTTGTCTCTAAGACTCATCACAAAGTATTGACATGACTCCTTTTTTTTTGAGTCTTTAAATGTATCCTTTTAAATGAGGTGTTCATTGGCAACACTAAATAAAATATCAACCCTTATATCAGTTTTATATTCCTTTTCCATTTCTTTGTTTTCTTTTTCTCCTTTGCAGTTATCATTGTTTAAAGTACTGTGCGTATGTGAATTTACAATTTATTCATTGACTAACAGAAGGTAAGA
The DNA here is from genome assembly GCA_004026905.1 of Hystrix cristata. Classification (NCBI taxonomy): domain Eukaryota; kingdom Metazoa; phylum Chordata; class Mammalia; order Rodentia; family Hystricidae; genus Hystrix; species Hystrix cristata. The sequence goes on along the minus strand of PVJO010018972.1, from coordinate 16,142 downwards.
TCATTCTGCCATTTACTTTCCAAAACAGGCAAAACTCTCTTCATTCCTCAGAATAAATTTTCATTTTTATTTTTACTGTAAGTATGAGAAGTAGTACAACTAAGTATGTAAAAGTCATCCTATAAAGGAATCTTTGTGTTTAATCCAATGTTTATACAGAGACAAGTAGAATTTAAGCTAAACCACTTAGTAGCATATACACTTTATTTTCCCATAACAAAAATTAAAATTGATTCTCAATGGATAATTTACTCATGCACACTTATATACTTCAAAGGAGTCTGACTTTTTTATTATTTTATTTTATTAATACATGTTTGCAGTACATGAAGTTTGCTTTCATCTTAGGGAGTAGGTACATGTACATAATACGGCTTCTGGCTTCTTTTTTAATCTCCTTCCCTGCCCCACATCCCTCCCTCCTTCTCCCTCTAAATCCCCTTTCTGTATTTTTATTCTTGTTGTTATTACTATTCTTAGCTCATGTTCATGCCATATAACGTTTATAATCATTGAGGTTATTAGGTTCCTGTACATGGCGTATTTTAATCCTTCTTAATTCTCCTTCCTCTTCCTCTTTCTTCTTCTCCTCAGTTTCCTAGACCCTTTCCCATTCACAAGATATCTATCCACTTGTCTCCTTCTATTCATCCTTTATTGTGCTTTTTGTTTCTACTTTGCCTTACTCAAATGAGAGATAGATACTGTATGGCTTTTAAACTTGTGTGCCTGATTTATTTCACTCAACATGATATTTTTTAGGTGTGTCTATTTTCCCAGGAATATCTTGACTTTATCCTTCTTGGTATCAGAGTACCATTCCATTATGTATAGGTACCACATTTTCTTTATCCATTCATCCATTGATGAAGAGACAGGCTGCTTCCAGGACTTAGCTATTAGGAATTATGCTGCTATAAAAATTGGTGTGCGTGTATCACGGTTGCATGATGTCTTTAGCTATTTGAGGAAGATACCTAGAAGGGTAATAGCTGGTTTATATGGAATTTCTGATTTTAGCTCTTTGAGGAACATCAAAGGAGCACAATTTTAAAAAAGACTTTTCTACCATCTTTCATTTCTCTACAGATATTTGAACAATGAAAAATAGCAATATTTAAATGAATAAAATTTTATTCCACAAAGCTCAAAGTGTGAGAAATGACTATTTGGGATTAGCCAAAGGATAAAATAGCACAGGGAAGTTTCCGTATTGTCTTTGGGAGAAAATATTCACCTTTCCAATCAGCTACAAGGGTTTAAATCTGACTGACAGTTTTATTTTATAGGTCTTGGAGTGCAGATCACATAAAGCCTGTCAGATTGTCATAATACTACCACTTGGGGCTATAAAGACGTATATCAAACACTAAATAAAAACTCATTATTTTTTAGGTATAAGACTTGATAGCACTTTAAAGTATGAACCCCAAAGGTCCACTTGTTATTTTCTTGAAGTGCAATTTCTTTTGGTTATGATTATTACTATAGGGAAACGTGTTTCTGCTTCTATCAGTGTTGGCTGCTTTTAACATCATTGTGGCAACTGATAAATTATAAGATTTCAGAAGAAAGAATGCTTGTTACTTCTTATCAACTCACAAAACTTTATTTTCTTACCACATTTTAAAATCAGACAACTGATTTAAATGTTTAGAATTACGAATCTTTCTCCCTCCCTCCCTTCCTTCCATATTTCCTTTTCTTTATTTCTTTACTAAGACTGCACACCTGAAGAATGACAAAAATATTGTATATGTTTAATTTCATGTGAGACTAAATTATTGTAGTAAATGTCCCTAAAAGACATTAAATTATCATCAGTGCGTGGGACAAGGTATACAGTAATCACAGAGAGCAAGTTCTAGTGTATGTAGTTGTAAGACTGAACCAACTACAGAGCACAAAGGATTCAGTAATATTATATTAAAGACAGTGCAAGAGAATTCTGTAAGGTCGATTTGCCTTTAATTCAATATTGGAATGAATCACTTGTGTATCTCTGATTTAACAACTTTTTGTTCCTACTTAAGGTTTACAGTTAATTTTTCTAACGTTTCATAATCAAATTTGTAAGTTAGTTTTATGCATAGCAGCAAGGGAGAGATGTTACTCTCTCAGGAAACAGAAAAGCAACTGAAATGAAAACTACTAATCAAATGAAATAACTTACATTTACTTAGCCATTGCTTCTCTGGAGGCAGAATGCTAAGAACTTTACATGAACTATCTCATTTAATTCTAATGAAAATTCTAGGAAGTCAGTGCTATTTCTATTTCCATCTAAAAGAGAAAATTAGAGCTTGGATAATTCAGATATCCTATCAAAAACCATCCAAACACAGTAACTCACACCTACAGTTGACTTTGTGTGGATTTTGTGTGTGCATGCACAAATGCATATGTGTGGCGTTGTGAAGAAATGTAAGGAAATAGGTTTTTAGTTGGCTCAGATCATGACAGAAACATCCAGTTCTGTAAGTCAGTTATAAAAGTTACAATTGATTAGAGCTCCTGGCAACTGGTGGGCAGAAAAATAGAATATGCAACAGTTTGTTCATCAGCCTGACTCTATGGTGTGTTTCTCAACATTGTAACTGTAAGCTTCTCTTCGAGGCCATTTATCTTGGTCCTCTAACAGTTTTAAGCACTACTTAACCTTCTTACTAAATTCATTTCCTGCTTCAACTAGCTAGAATGGAATTATCTGCTTAAAATCAAGAACAGACTGACATAACTATATTTTATGGCATGCATGGAAATGTTTAAAAAAACATATAACACCAACTATTTAAAATCAAAGAATAAAACATTGTAATAGAATATTATCTCATAGCAAGGAGAAGTCTATTTTTTGTCGTCAATGAAAAAGAGTGGGTTTTGATTAGTCCTTTCTATATTTATAAACAAAATAGAGTCGAGTTCAAAGATTCAAGATATTTTATTTAACTTGAACTGTTGCTTATAATGAAGTGCCATAATGGGTTAATATTTATCACTGTCATTGAGAATTGCCGAAAAAATAGAAAATGTCACAGAAATATTGTGTGGTTTAGTGTGGTTCAGTAATAAGCATAAAAAATAGCCTATGTACATTTTTAAAGGGCAAGAATTTAAAGATCAAGCACTAAATACATCAAAGGATAATGTATCATATCTTTTAAGAGTATAATAGCTATAAAACTCAGAAGCAATAGCCTCTGCAACACCTCCAGAATCAAATTTAATCTCTATTTATTTAGCAAAATACTAAAATCAGTCAGGGATTAACTCTGACAATGGAATTCCTCTTAAGTCTAATAATGGAGACATGTGAAAAACCAATTTAATTTCAAGAGCAAAAACACGGCAATAATAGTGATAATGTAACAGTTTCGCTGTAAAACATCATAGAAAAAACACAAATTGGGTCAGAATTTCAGATTTTATAATTCTGATTAGCACATAAGTCCGATAGCCTTGACCTTAACCCATAGTGATTAAAATTTGTCCGTACAAGCAAGTCAAAGTAATTGATTAATTGACTAACACATGGATTCCCAGTTAACACTTGACATTTTCAAATAAAATATATAGAAAAAAAGCCAAAATAATTAGTACTCAAATACTTCTCACAAGCAAATTGTATTGTGTAAACATCACAAAAGTGAAGCCCATTACAATTTCCTCTAGTACAAATAAAACCAAGAGAATGTCAACTAAGACATGGAGAAAGTTTAATAGTGTTTGAAAATCATTATTTTTACAACCATTTATTAGTGACTGATTCAGGAAAATACTATATGTGTATATTAATAGTTTTATTGAGTGAAAATGCGCTATGGAGAGAAATATATACTCAAAATATTTATATATAGGTTACTAGTTAATTAATGACAAAGTAGAAAACGTTATCTCTCTAGTGAAGAAATCCGGGAGATATTTTTTGTTGAAGAAATGCATTTAAAGACCACAAGATGAATATTTTACCATTTTGGTAATAAATGTCACTGACTACTCAGCTGAGCCTGAACTCTATCCCCAGCAAATGGTTGCGAGCGTAATTGACATGGTTGGAACCGTTAGTTACACTGCTGTGACCCTTGTATTTTTCAAAATACTTATAGTTGAATTTGTAGTTGATTTATTATGTTTCATTGAGCACACCACGGGAAGCCCCACTTGGCACTCGTCAGTTCTGGAGGGTAGAATGTCAAAAAAGTTTCAGTTATAACATGTCTCAAAGCCTTAATTCTCCTTTTATAGTTATGTCGACATTCAAGGAAAGCACCGTAAAATAAAGAGCCCTATCGAGATAAACACATGCTGTCTTTTTGAGTGTTAAACTGTTGGCAAGTGTTCAGCTGAATAACCACGGCAGTCGGGCTTAGTATCAAGCATATGTGCAGGTCCCTTTACATACCCTTTATCGATGATAGCTTTTCCATTGCTATGCTATTTTTTTTCCTCATAGTAAAACTTGTTGACAAGTTTATGCAGCCAATATGAATATTGATACTAAAAGTTCTTTGAGAAGTTGCTTGTGTGGTTTCATTATTATTCTTCAGCAGGTTAAATACTAGAGTTTCTCCTAATTTAAGTGGCAGAGAAAACTACTATAATCATTTGGCAGTACTAAAAAAAAGCTTCATTATTTTTCAAAACTTCACTCTTCCACACTTGTATTTAGTAAGACATCTGCTTAGACAGACTGAATCAGAGTCACTTGCCCACTTTGCAAAAACTGATCTATCCAACATTTAAACTGCTGCTATGGACTAAAACTAAAAACAGGAATGAGGACAAAAGAAAGAAAATTTTTACACAGTGTGAACCAAATGCAATTGCAGGAGTTTATTATAAAAATTGGGTGACATCATGTTATTTACTTCATTTCACCTACCAATCTCCTTAATTAACAGCAGTATTCAAAATACAGTATATACTTCTAACAATGTCTGAGAAATTACCACAGTTCTTCAGTTTATATATACAATAAGGGAGAAAAATAATTTTCTTTTTAATGATTTGTTCTTAGCTGGCATGGAACCAGACAACAAAAGACAGATTAAGAATTGAAAAAGTTTTATTTTTATTTATTTATTTGTTTTTATGGTATTGGTGATCAAACTCGTGGCTTTGCACTTACTCAGCAAGCATTCTAACAGGTTCTTAGACCTGAGAAACAATTATATTAAAATGTTTATTCTACAAATACATGGAGTGATTTAGAAGGCCAGCTTGTATAGTATTTTGGTAAAGAGCTAAATTTTTTTTTTTAAAGAAATGACAAGACAAAGGCAAAGGAGTTTGAATCTCTAGGGACAGCAAATTTTCGAGCATTCATACATAAAAATAAACTGTTAGTTAATAAAGTGGTTTAATAATGATTCTACTGGTGCCATGTCCAGGCTGATTAGAGTCTATTGTCTTTGGTGATCAACTTGTACTTCCCAGGAGAGAAAGGAGGACACTTTTATTTTGACACATTTACATCTTGCTTTTAGCTTAATAGGGAGAGGGCAGAGAGACTTTCTTGAATCTATTTCTTCTCAATTGTCCTAGGCTCAAAATAATCCTTATGTAAAAGTGACATATTTTGGAATGGCATATTCTGGTCTATAGTATTCTTATATATTTATTTCAATTTTTTATTAGTACATGTTTGCAATATATAACGGTTACATTTATTGTGGGGAGTTGGCACATGTACATATCACATCTTAATTCTTTTCTTATTACCTACCCATCCCATTCTTCCTTGATCCTTCCAACTCGTGGTTCCCTTCCCATTTACAAAGCTCTATTTACATTTTTTTTTCCAATTCTCTTTTTACCCATTTCTATCACCTTCCTCCTCCACCCTCTGTCTTTTGCTTTCCTTCTCATTTAAAAAAAGATCTTTCTACATCTTATTATCTATATTCTAGTTTGCTCTTTTTTATATATTTTGGGTTTCTCATACACCAGAGACATTTCAGCTTGTATGTCTGATTTGCTTCACTTAATACTATGGTCTCAAAGTGCATCCATTTGCCAATGAATGCCTCAATTTTAAGCTTTCATTATTCCTATTTTTCAGATGATGATTTTGAGCGTTAGAATTTCCATAATTATGTAGTAGGTGATTGAACCACGCCTAAAATCTAGCAGTCTAAACCAAACCAATCTTAACCATTATGTACTGTAATGTTTTTAAGAAATATTTACACAGAGCAACTTACTATGTACTGTACATTCACGTTTTGAAAGGAGATATTCAGATTATCAGATATATCGAAACTTAAATAATACAGACATAAACCTAAAAATGAACAGATTAAAAAGTGCCAACTAAGACACATAGCATTTTCTCAACTAACTGCAGTTAGCATTTTAAAAAATATATCCTTAGAACAGCATTGAACTAAGGTTTTTACCTAAGAATGTGATTTTTGTGTGAAAACATCACACAAAATTTTATGTACACTAAGAATCAGTACAAAGAGATTTTAAGAGATTTCTCTTGATATTTGATGGATAAAAGACAGGGAAACTAAGGTAACAGAGGATCCGAATAATAACATAGAATTGGTTTAATGTAGCTTTATGATGTGGGAAGCATGTGAGTGAACTGTTCTAACAAAAACAATTTCTTTCAAATAAATTTGAAAATATTTAAAGTTAGTTAATCTCTCGATTGGAGGAATTCATGAGTCTTTAATATGCTAATATGCATTAAAAAGCTCCCAGAGGTAAACTAAAGCAAGTTTTCCAAACATATTTGGAAAATACTTTATTTTGTATTTTTCTCTGCCAGCTTTATTGAGGACTACTTGGTGAATAAAAATTATACTTTTTAAGGTATAAAATATGATGTTTTGATATAAGTATATTTTACAAAACGAGTGATACAATAAAGCTATTTAACATACCCATCACCTCAAAATGTTACTGCTGTGTGTATGGTAGGAACATTTATGATCTAGTATCTTACCGATTTCAAATATACCACAAATTAATGTTATGGATGAAAACACAGCTTTTGCTCCAAGGGAAATAAGAGATGGTTTATTCTGAGGCAAATATGAGTGAGGCATACAGATTGAGGTTATCTTGAATGATGTGTTCCACGATGGAAGAAAATATATGAAATTTTATAGTTAAAAAAAGGCATAGATCAATGCATTTACCGAATGCTTTGTTAGGGGCAGCACATGAACAGGGATCAGTAGAGCAAAGAAATCTCTTCTGTACACTTGAGCTCTTAAAACATTCTTAGCTTTCGTTTGGTAGAATTTTGTGGTTTTCTAAGCTTAGTGATGTATTCCAAAAGTTTTACTTCGAAATCACAATGATGTTAGGTCAAATACAGAGGTTGGTCATAAATGGATATTAAAAGAGACTAAAGATAACCAAAAACCATTTTGGCTCTGAATCTGGAGCTTTCCACCTGCTCACAATCAATGTTCTAATCAGCCAAACAGTCTGCAGGATCTTCAGTATAGATGAGGCTTCTTTGGAGAACTTCAGTTCACATTATTAAGTATATTTACCACGTTATACATTAGATCTCTAGTACTTTTTCATCTTATAACTTAATGTTTGTATGTGTTTTTATAAAACATGTTACAATCACAGAATAAATACTGAATACCAAAGAAAACTGAAAATAGGCACATATTTGTCTCTATAGCCAGAAAACAGAGAAAATACCTTCTTTCAAATCCCCGTGGAACATTTGTAGAAGTGGTCATATAACAGGCAAAAAATTCGATAAGTAACAATAACAAAATCAGGAAAAGAAATACTCATGTTCTTAAAGGTAGAAATGTAAGATTAAATGCACTTATCTATTTTTACTTCTCTAATTCCTCCCTACACAAAGTATAAAACATGATTTATTCTTAAGTCATAAAAAAACAAACAAACAAAAAAACCTTGAAGGAAGGTGGATGGGTAATAAATGACTTAGTTAACAAATGGCAACTGAATTTTAGCTTACAGTTGAGGGAAGCTTAGAGTCAACCCCATCAGTGCTGCAGAACCCTAAAAGAGGCAGAAATTGGCGGCAGTGAGTACTTTGAGAAATGGAGAAAAATATAATTATAAAATAAGGAGGATAAATACAACGTTTGACTAAGATAGAATATCAACTCAAATTCTCCATTTCATCAAAAGATAAAACGTTTTATTTCCTAGAGCAGTTAAGGTGAAAGTTTGAATTGGAAAACACCGAGGATAACTGTGTGGAATTAATACACTAAAAATAAGTACTGAATGAGCAATTGCTTCCTGGGTGTGGACCAATCCCCTTCCAGCCTCTATCCCTTCAAGCTCTCAGAAGGCTGAAATACTTGTCAGGAAATGCAAAATATCTCCTGCACCTAAGCTCAAAAACCATTAAGTTCAATAATTCCCAGAAAATCAGCCCAGCTAACTCACAGTGGTGCTCAGAGCTTCAAATCAGATATTTTTTTTTTTTTATTTTCCACCCTCACCTCAGTTGTGAACAAACAATAAGTGATTATCAGATTTTCGAGGGAAGCCTCTTAAAAAAGAAATCCGAACCAGGAAAGAAATACATCTTGGCAGAAATAGTGATTTTTTTATAAGTAAGAAATCTGAAGAAAATACTTTGAAATAGAAGCCTCAAATAGTTTTGAAGAGCTTTCAGAAACTGAAAGTAAAAAATAGAAATTTAGAAGTGTTGGTAGATAAAATTTAAGAAATCACATAGAAGCTAGGTAGAGTGGTGTATGTCTGTGGCCAAGCTCTGAAGAGGTTGAGGTAGGAGGATTACTGCAAGTTCAAGGCTGGCCTGGGCCACATAGTGGTTTGAAGAGCAACCTGGACTACACAGCAAGACTCTGTCTCAACACCCTGCCCCCATTAAAAAGAAAGAAAATACCAGAAAAAGAAGCAAAAAAAAAAAAAAAAAAAAAAAAAAAAAAAAAAAAAAAAAAAAAAAAAAAAAAAAAAAAAAAAAAAAAAAAAAAAAAAAAAAAAAAAAAAAAAAAAAAAAAAAAAAAAAAAAAAAAAGAAGAAGAAGAATGAGATAGAAATTAGAAAAAAAATAAGAAAATTAGGAATAAGTTGAGGAAATCCAACATTCGAAACAAAGAAATTCCAGAATAAGAGTGGAGAGAAAATGGGGGGAGGGGATCATCAATGAAATAATTCAAAACTTCCCAGAAATGAAATATATGATCAAAAAAGGCTATTGTGTATACTGCACAACATTTCAAACAAAATTCACAGACAGCAAGGCACATTGTTATGAAATTTAAAAATAGTAACAAAGAAAACAAAGATTTTGTACACTTTAAGAAAGAGGAAAAACAGTTATACACAAACTCTGATGAATGAGAATAGGTTTCAAACTTTTAATAAAAATATGAGATAATTGTAGCGAACCACCTATACAAACTATCAGTCAGGATGAAATTAGGAGAAAAAAAGGCTTTTTCATACATTAATGGTTACAATAACTTCCCATAAACATTTTTTTTAGTAATCTATCAGATGCTATAGTCCATCAAAATGGAAGAAAATATTTTTAAAAGAAGAAGATGTAGAATGCAATATATATATATATATATATTGCATTCTATATTCTATATATATATATAAGATATATATATAGGATATATATATATAGAATATATATACATATATATATGTGTGTATATATATATATATATATATATATATATTATATATATATAGAATCCAAAACAGAAATGAAAGAAATGGGTAAAACTCAAAGATAGTAAAGGAAGATCTCCAGTATGCTTTCAGGGCAATAGTGGAAGGAATAAAGATTGGGATCCGTAAGAAAGTTTCAGGGGAGAATTCTCTGTAAAGATGAAATAAATAGAACACCAGCTGTTTCAGTAGTATGAAAATATTTGTTTTCAGTAGTATGAAAATATTTTTTTAAGCCAGTACGAAATTTGGGCTTTGCAGAAAAACAAATAAATTCAATTTCTACTAGCTGAGTACCGTTATTGCTGTAGCCTTGATAAGGCAAAACTAAACATCATTTGCACCCAAATTATGATACAATTGTATTTAAAATGGTTAGGAAGGGTACATGTGAGTGTGCCAGGAGGGAAATATAATTCTTATTTTACATAGTGGAAAGTCAGTAGAAAATATTTAAAAATTAAAAAGTAAAAAGTAAAAATAAAAGTATGCTATGTGAGATATGGCAGTAACACCAAAAGTACCACAAGAAAAGTTACATTTAAAAAGTAATTCAATATGATTGTTTCTTTGGAAAAGTAAATGATAAGATGGAGAAGACTGTCTTTTATGTTATCGCTTTAAACAAATATTTTACAAGTATTAGACATGAGCATGAATAACTGTTAAAAGCAAGGATTATTTAAAATATCAAATATCTGTTTAACATATATGTAGAATAAATAATAGTGAAGGTAAAAACAGTAATAATAATACACTTGCTTGGACATTTAAACATGCTCTCATAAACAATTCAAATGTATGATGGAATCAAAATCATTATTATGGCATGCAGAGAAAATAATGAGAAAACTTTATTTCAAAACTTATGTCGTGATTTAGTGCTCACCCTGGTCCACTAATCTCAGTGCAGGCCAAGCCCAGGGACAATCTCACTGAGAGCCACGTACCCACAGGTTAATGTAAGCATGTGAGACAAGATCTTTTTGCTCTTAGACATTGTGGAAAACATGAGCCAGAGAGAAACACAGAGTACTATAGTGGGGTGAGATGTTGCCATTACCAAACCAGACAGCACAGGCTTTGGCTTCATATTCACAGCGGGGGTAGGGGGGTGAGGTGACTGTGAACCAGAGAAAGACTTAGGGGACTGAGGCAGAGAGAGAAGTGGAAGGAACTGGAGGTGGGGAGAGATGGTCCCAGTGGTCCAGGCACAGCCTGTGTCAGCCCAGCCTTATACCAGGTACTGTGCAAAGTGCAAGCCTGAGAGAAATCTGGAGAACTATGTTCTCTGTGTTGTGCAAGCATCATAGGTGGAAAGAGGGTGCATAACTGATAGTAGTTGGGGTGCCTCATGTCCTGAACTCCTGAAGTCACTAAAATCCCAAACGGAGGCTGGCCAAAGAGAATTGCAGCACGACTTGAAGTAGAGCTTGCTAGCGATCAGAGAAAAGAAAGAGGTAGAATTTGCTGTGGAAGCCATGTACATGGCCTGGGAAGCAGAGGCTGTGACCTGCTAGACAGAAAGGTGCAGAGTCAGCTGTGGAGCGTGTGGCATGGATGTAGCCTGCATTCCCTACGCTGAGACACCAGGGAGCGCAGCATGAAGCGCCCTGCAAAAGCTGTGGATTTCGAAGGCCTCGAAATCTGTTTAAATTTATAAGAAAAAGTGGCATTAACTCCACTCAATGGTCTCTCTGAACACTAGAGGATCCTAAACATGGTAAGTGAAGACAAAAGAGTTTATAAAATGTACAAAAGTATTTATCCACAGTAGAGCAGGACAAACATGTCCTCTCTGTCTCTCTCTCTCTCTGTCTCTCTACTTTTTTGCTTTTCTATAAGTATCTTGTTGTATATAATAAGGTTTGGCCTTCTTATATATGTGTGTGAGTATGTATCTGTCTATATTAATTCTCTGCTTTAGCTAACACTCTGTGATGTTTAGTCATAGATTCCCATACCAAAGGTCACCTCTTAGGGATATCTAACATTCTTCCTATTGGTTTAACAACTGGGTATAATCTTACCTCTTCACTCACCTCCCAACTTTATTCTATTCCTCACCCTGTTTTCTCTATATCACTTCATAAATCTTCTCTATCTCTCTGCCTTCCCACCATTTTTTGTCTTTTACCTTTTCTTTTTATATCTTTTCCTCTCCTCTCTATGTACTATACTGGGATAAATCTGAATATTATTGTCTAATCTTCTCTAGTTTATTGTATATTATTTACATTCTTGTCTTTCCTTCGGATAATGAAACAGTAGAGATCTTTTTAAACAAGTGATCAATTACCTGATGATATGTGACTAGCTTCTCAAATACTGATGTTACCAGTAGTTACTGTCATTTTAAAGCAGTGCTGAGAGCTAAAGCTAGCATCCAGAAAATAGTGAGTAGAAACTTGCATTTCGAGTCATATGCAAAATCCAGGGCACATCAGGAAAAAAGAGCTACTTACTAATATATTCCACATAACAGCAGAAAATATATCTCTCCCAACTGAGCTGAAAATTTTAATACAGAGACACAAAATCCAAACATAATTAAATGAGATAACAAGAGCCCTACAAAATATATAACTCCCTAAAAGCTAAGTAGACATCCAAAATCTAAACATATCAGTAACAAGCAGTGAGATTGAATCAGTAATTATCACTTTCTCAGCTAGGAAAAGCCTAGCCCCAGATGGATTCATGGATAAATTCTACCAGACATTTAGAGAAGAGCTAACACCAATGGGTCTCAAATTTTTCCATACAACCAAAAGGTGAAATATCTGGCAGAATTTATTTGGTGCAGCCAGCAATACCTTGATACCAAAACTAGATAAATATTCAACAACAACAACAACAAAAAACTACAGACAAATATTCTTGATGAAAATGGATGCAAAAATCCTCAATAAGATCCTTGCTAACTGAATTCAACATCACGTTAGGAAGATCACACATCATAAACAAGTTGGCTTTATCCTAGGAATACAATAATGATTCAACATGTGTAAATCAACAATATCCATTCATCTGTTAGAGGCATATAAGTTGTCGCCATAACCTAACTGTTATGAATTGTGCTGCTATAAACATTGGTGTGCGTGTATTACTATAGTATGCAGTCCTTAATACTTTTGGGAATATACCAAAGAGTGGTATATTGGGTCATATGGTATATATGTTTAGTCTTTTGAGGAATCTACATACTGATTTTCACCGTGATTGTGCCGGTTTACGTTCTTGCCAACAATATAGGAGGGTTTTCTTTTCCTCATGCTTTTGCCAGAATTCAAGCTTCAACATACAGATAGAGTCAAAGATAAAAATCAAATAATCATCTCAGTAGATGTTGAAAAATCTTCAACAAAATCCAGTACCCTTCATGGATAGAAATTATATTCAAAATAGGTACAGAAGGACCTTACTTCAAAATGATAAAATCTGTATACGACGCAACAACCCAGCCAATATCACACTAAATGGGGGAAAACTGGAAAGATTTCCTCTAACATCTGAAATCAGGCAAGAGTGTCCACTCTCACTACTCCTGTTCAACGTAGTATTTGAAATTTAAGCCAGAGCATTCAGGCCAAAAAAAAAAAAAAAGAGAAAAAGAGAGAGAGAGATAGACACCCACTGTCCTTTGATTGACACAATTAATGTTCGTGAATAACTATATTACCAAAAATGATCTATAGATTAAATATAATCCCTATGAAAACACCAGCAACATTCTTCACAAACTGGAAAAAAGCAAACCTCTATTTTATTTGGAATAAGAAAAAACACAGAATAGGCAAAGCAATACTGAGTAATAAGAGCGATGGTAGAGAAATTTTATACCGGACTTCAAGCTATGATATAAAGCAATAGAAATAAATACTTCCAAAAATCAGAAATACAGACCAATAGAATAAAATAGAAGACACAGAAACAAACACAAGAACCCCAAACCATCTGACTGTTGTCAAAAGGGCTAAAAAGAAATACTAGAGAAAAGACAGTTTCTTTATTAAACGGTGCTGGGAAAACTAGAGTACCACATACAGAAAATTAAAAGTAGATCCCTCTCATCTTGTACTAAAATAAAAATGGAATATATATAAATATATATGTACACACATAAATAATCATTGAAAGTTCTGAAAGACAACAGAGGGGAAGTACTTTAAAGTCAAAGACATAGGTGAAAAATTTCTGAACAGAAATCCAAAAGTTGTATGGGAATGATATCAAAAATAAAAACTGGAAAAAATGAACCAACAAATGGGACTAATTAATATACAGAGTACATAAATAACTCAAGAAAATTAATCTTTACAACAATGAATCCAATCAAAAGTGGAATACTTCCCAAAAGAAGAAGTTTAGAGTCAAAAAATGTCTAAAAAATGTTCATCATTTCTACTATCAGAGAAATGCAAATTACAATTACATAAAAATTCCATAGCACCCAGTTAAGAATGGCTATCATCAAGAATACAGAAAACAATGAAAGCTTTTAAAGATGTGAGAAAGCAGAACCCCTGTTATAGTGTTGATGGGAATATAAACTACTACAGTACATGCACACCTATATTTATAGCAACAGGATTCACATGAGCTGGGTCATGGAAACAACCTAAATGCCTGTTAACAGATAAATGGACAAAGAAACATGGTGTATACATGACAGAAGATTGCACAGCCATAGTGAAAGATATGTCATTGGTCATTGGCAAGGAAATGTTTGAAACTACAGACCATGTTTAGTGAAATTTTCCAGACTAAGAGAGTTAAAAATCACATGCCCAGGCTGGGGATTTAGCTCAGTGGTTAGAGTGCTTGCCTTGCAAGCACAAGGCCCTGAGTTCGATCCCCGGCACAACAAAAAAAAAAAAAAAAAAAAAAAAAAAAAACATGTCCAATAAATAAATAAAATAATGAAATGATGACAGGAGTCCAGGAGGCAGACTTTTGGAGACATGGAAGGGGATCAATAGGAGGTGTTTGAAGGGGAAAGGGCAGTAATAAGATTGAAAATAATTCTGACATGTTAAATACATCTACTAACTTCTGAAAATAAACCCCATCATCATTGACTATTAGCATACACAAGTAAGGTATAATTTTAAAAACTCAAAAATTATGTCATAAACCAAAGCTATAGTCTCAGGAATACAGCTTTAGACATAATATTATTAAATAAAAATAATAATGCATTGATTTAAAGAATTTATAATAAGAAAAGCCAAGTTAAAAAGAAATAAATGAGGGTAAAAGCAGAAGATAATACGTCAGAGAACAAGTGCAGAGATTCCAGCCCCTGGCATGCTCAGATTTAGGGTAGTTTCCAATGCAGAACTATTACTTTTTCAATTTTTATTTCTTTATTTTTTCAGAATCATCTCTTGATTCTTTAGCGAGGCTTGGACTGCAAGCTTTGTGGCATTTGTGTCTTTTACAGAAGTTTGAAACCGCTACTGAGAAAAGATTAAAAATGGTGAAATAAAGACCATCAGCAAAATGCAACTGCTCTGTGATCCCAATTTGAGACACTTGGAAGAAAAACTTTGGGAAGAAAAAAAGAGGTAGATCTTGAGTTATGGGAGGGAGCTAACAGGAAGACTGGAAACCACAGAGGAGTTGCAGAACAGAGCACAAATTAGAAGAAAGAACAAAATAGTTTGAAATGCTAACCCCAGCTCCTCAGGAGAAGAACTGTCTTTGCTGACAAGGTAAACCAGGGGAGGGCTGGCAGCTTCTGGGAGGAACAGCAGACTGTTACAGCAGCACTAGTCCCCAAGAAAAGCTCACAGTTATTATAAACTGCAAGAACAGTGTGGGGTTTTACTCTGAAAGTAACCTCCTTCCACATGGCAATCTGCAGTTGGAGAAACACTGTGTAGCATTTACCATATTTGAGAGTATTTAATTAGGAGCCATTTGGGGTAGGGGTTAATTGTTTAAAACAGAGCTACAGAGTAAAACAAGTGTGGAACAAGTATACTTCAGAGATTCTAGGGTTATTGTGCCACAGTGACTGTGGAGGAAATGACCCTAAGAGGCAGGCATGCACTAGACATAGACCTTACAAGAAATATAAGCTAAGGTAGAAAGATCATAGGTGTCCCATTTTCGATTGTGAAAAGCCAGGCTGGTCATTTGTGAATTTCAGAAAGGCCTGGATCTGAAAGTGTTGGCATTAAGTGCGGCCAGTGGATAATTTACCCCCTCCCGCCCCACCTACAACCAGTACAGAACTAACTGGGGTTTTTAAATTTTATTTGAATGCTACATTTTAGATATACAAAATGATAACATTCATATAGGGAATTTGTACCTGTACAAGGTGTATCTTGCTGCTGCTTTTTTTCCCCCTTCCCCTCCCCACCCTTCCTTCAACCCTGGTTTTTATGCTTTCCCCCTCTTCCAAGGTAAAGAGGGATGTGACTCAGCTTAGATGAGTGCCACAGTCTGGGGTATATGGAAGCCCC